>ML273398.1:3520-16877 GCA_005239495.1 Nicotiana undulata
GTTAAAGTCTTTGTAACTAGTGAGTAACAAAGTGGCTTGTAATACGTGTATTACAAGTTAGTGTGTTGAAGTATTTGTAAGAGAGTCATTACAAAGTGGCTTGTAATAGTTAAGATTACAAGTTAGTGAAGTTGAAATCCTACCAGTGTAGGTCGTGGTTTTTGTCTCCTTGAGTTAGGATTTTTCCACGTAAAAATCCAGCACCTTTTCTACTTACTGTCTCTGGAGGGAACTGGTAGAGGACCAGGTCGTCTTACTGTTTGGTTTTATAGTATGTTGCTTACGGTGGGAACTGATAGAGAATCGGGTTCTCTATAAAGTTTGGTGGACACTTAGTTTCTAACAAGTAGGTAGTAACATTTTACAACTATCATTGATCATGTGTTGGGATCTAAATAATCAGCTGTTATATGGAAGCTAGTAGAGCTAACCTTAAACGATGATAAAACAAACAACAAAAGAGAAATATACCAAAAGAGACAAACATTTAACGTGTTTCGGTCAATTGACCTATGTTCACTGGTGGAGATGAACAATCTACTATATAAAAGAGAGTACAAAATATCAAGAGAACAACCTCACAAAGAGGTAGGCACAAGTGACACACTAACACTTGTCCCAAAAAGTTCTCCGCCTAAATAAGACTCTCAAACCCCTTGTGGCTACATTATGGATGCTACTGGATGAGAAGGAAGCATACTCAATTTATAGAAGTCCAAAACTTTTTCCTTTTAAAAAAAGGACTAGCATTATAATTTCCTTCTAGAAGAACAAAAATCCAATGATAATAAATATTTTACCTTTTTCTTCCAGAAATACAAAAACCTAATATGGTAAGAAAATCACGCCAAACAATCATCAAATTCATTACATTTATGAAGTTAGCTCTTGAGATGTAAAAGTTTCCTGCTTACACATGCTTATTGCTGGAGGCATTTATAGCTTGACAAAAGCTTACAGAACCAGACCAAATTACAATTCATAGGATAGTGATTTGAATTCTTTTCACTAAACTTTGTCACCTTTTATTTGGACTATGGAGTCTGATCATTACCAAACTGATGGGAAGACTTTCTATATAGTTATCTTAAAATATAGAACTCCTAAAAAAAGAGGAAAGTAGAAACAAAATTGAAGCAAATGAGACCCAAATTCCTAAACCTCCCCCCCCTCCACCCCCACCCCNCATAGTCACACAAATGTTTAACACTTGTATTGCCCCATAAATTCTGTATCTAATCAAATAGTACCACATAAATTAGGAGAGAACATGTTGGCCCAAGAAATTGAATAGTTTTGAAGATTGACAAAGAAACTCAGAAATGAACCAGGTCCATCACCGACAGACATAGACGCAAGTAGAGTCAAAGGCACATGAGGTGCACATGCAGGAGATAAACGAAATATGGTAAAATAAGAGATATCTCCTGATCGAAAATATTGCAAAAATAATAAGGAGAAAGACTCCTTATTCAGTAAGAACAGAATCAAAGATAAGGAAGAATTTGAGAAGTGGAAGAGTTGCATTAGAACTCTAGTTAATTCCTTGTCTACTAATCTTATTGTTCTTGTTGTACAGGGACGCACAAAATCAGAAGTAAAGCAAGAATTGAGAGCAAAATTAGTGAGGCAAATTTTGCGAGCAGTTCGTGTGAAGTTTGATTGTGCGAATCTGAAGCTACTCGAACCAGTAGAAGAACCAGTTTTAACTGTTATCTTTTAGTCTAGTTTATTTGTAGTAGGTGATTTTAAACTCGTACCTTTTCAGCTATATCTAGAAGCATCTGTACTAGGTACTTTGTGTTTCAAGTTATAGCTAAATCGGAGTTTGTCACAAATAGCTGGAGGCTAGTTTGCTACAAGGGATTAGAGGTAATCCTAGGTTTACAAAAGTGTTTTTGTAAATGTTGTTTGGCTCACTGATTTAGTAAAGAGTTTTGGAAAAATCCTACTGGAAAGTAGGTCGTGGTTTTTTCACCTTTTGAGCAAGGTGTTTTCCACGTAAATATCTTTGTGTTCTTTAATTTCTATATTTATCATTGCGCAAACAGTAGGAGTTGGAACACATTGAAGAACCTGGTCCTTCTATAACAAGTGCACGCGAAAATCAGACACCACAGAACCCCCCCCCCCCTTCTTGTGTGGTATTGAGGTATAAAACAACAATTAGTATCAGAGCGGGTTATCCTTGAAGAGGCTAACACCTTAGAAGAAGATCAAGATGAGTGCACCACCTGGAAACTGGGAAGGACAATCAACTGCTAGGCCACCACTCTTCAATAGCCAGTACTACTCCTAGTGGAAGAATATGATGAGAGACTATATAATCGGAGAAGACTACGAGCTATGGGACATTGTTACCGATGGTCCCTTGGCTACTATGAAGAAAAATGCTGAAGGAGTAGATGTTCCAAAGACAAGAGCTGACTGCATTGCTAAAGATTTTAGAAAGTAGGAGAAGAATCCTAAGGCCAAGAAGTGGCTTGTGTGTGGACTTGGTCCAGACGAGTACATCAGAATCTAAAGTTGTACCACTGCTAAAGAAATTTGGGACACTTTGCAAATGGCTCATGAAGGAAAGACTCAAGTGAAGAGGACTAGAGGTACTCTACTATATTCTCAGTATGAGAATTTCTCTATGAAGGAAGGAGAGACCATTCAAGAGATGTATACGAGGTTCACTACACTGACTAATGAACTAAAGTCTCTTGGAAGGACTCTTCTTGAAGAAGACAAAGTTCAAAAGATTCTGATAAGGGTTCTGCCAGTTTCTTAGGAAAGCAAGATCACTGCAATTCAGGAATCTAAGAATATTGCAACTCTTAAACTGGATGAATTAATTGGAAATCTCATTACATATGAACTTAGAAGGCAGACCATGAAGATGGATGCGCCCAAGAAGGAAAGGATCCTGGCACTCAGAATCACTGAATGAGCTGATCTGGAGGAAGATGGAATGGCTATGATCACCAAGGATTTCAAAAAATATCTTATGAGAGGAAAAGGTTCCTCAAGAGATGGAAATTACAACAAGACAAGGGTACCTAAAAAATGACTAATGAGGGCTGCTACAAGTGCGGGAAGAATGATCATCACATCAAGAACTGCCCTCAATGGGAAGGTGAATCGAAGAAGGAATGATTTGAACGAAGGAACCAGAAGAAGGAACAGGTTCATCCCAAGAAGAAAAAGGGATCAACAAAGTCTATGGTTGCTGCTTGGGGAGAAAGTTTAGATGAGGAATCAGATGATGAAGATGGAGATAAACAAGCACTTATGACAATTGATGAATCAGATGAGGAATCTGAGGTAAGTATAATTCATCTCAAAGACAAAATCAAGTTATTGTGTAAAGAAAAACTGTCTAAATTGTTGCAAGATTTTATTGATGAATATGAGGTAATAAATAAGGAAAGGAACATTTGTCTAAGGATTGTGTAATTTTGAAGGCAAAGTGTAAGAACATAGAACTCAGAGTCAGTGAGACTGTGAGCGAAAATACTGCTCTGAAGAACCAGGTTCATACATTTGAAGACAATGTGGTAGAGTTAAAATCTAAAAACCAAAAAATGAAACTAGGAACCAGTAAGAAGATAGTTGACAACTCACAACTCACCTTATAAGAAAATGCAGGGAAGCTAAAAGATGAATTGTATAGGAAGGATGAAAATGTAAGAGTTTTGAAGGAGGAACTAGGCAAGGTGAAGCATGAACTAGATCAAACTTGTAAATGGAACAGATCTTCCGATGCTTTGACATGATTACGGGAACATCATAGTAGCAATATAAGAGGACTTGGCATTGGGAATCAGCTGCCTAATTGGGATCCTAAAATCAAGTACCTCACTCTTCTTGAGAAAAAAACTTGTACCCACTGTGGTAAGACTGGTCAATATAAAAGCGAATGTAATGGAAACGAAAATGCTAGACAAAAGAACAAAATTTTTGTTCAAGGGAAGAATTGGTTGACAAGTTGGGATAAAAAGAATTTAATTCATCCTTTTGCTTATAGAAAGGGACCAAAATTAGTTTGGGTTCCTAGACTAAACCCTGATTTCTTTTTGTAGGTTCAAATGAAGGGAAATAGCCAAATATGGTACATGGATAGTGGCTACTCAAAGCACATGACAGGCAACAAGGACCAATTCCTTTAACTTGAGGACCTCAAAGGAGCAAATGTCTCCTTTGGAAATGGAAAGAAAGTTGAAATCATTGGGGTTGGTAAGGTTGGTAAGAATGACACTCATTCCATTGAAAATGTCTATTTGATAGATGGCTTGAAATATAGCCTAATTAGTGTGTCACAACTATCTGATAGAGGTAACTTGGTAGCATTCACCTCTACAAAATATTTTGTGATAAATCTTACCACTGACAAGATTGTTTTGCAGGGAAAAAGAGTGAACAATATATACATTATAGATCTGTCCACACTTTTAGAAAATGAACTAACCTGCTTAAGTGTGCTGGACAGTGATCCCCTCCTTTGGCATAAGATAATTGGACATCCAAGTCTAAGTCAACTCAACAAAATAGTATCCAAGGACTTGGTGATAGAACTGCCTAACATTAAGTTCAATGAAGACAAAGTTTGTGAGGCTTGTGCAGGGGGGAAGCAAGTAAGATCCTCTTTTTAAAGCAAGAAAGTGGTAAGTACCACCAGAATGATGGAACTGGTTCATATGGATCTTTGTGGTCCAATGAGAACATTAAGCAGAGGTGGTAAGAGATATGTGATTGTGCTTGTTGATGATTATTCTAGATTTATCTGGACACTATTTCTAACATCTAAAGGTGAAGCATTTGTCATGTTCACTTCTTTTGTTAGAAAATTTCAGAAAATATTAGGAAATCAACTTGCATCAATTAGGTCTGATCATGACACTGAATTTGAAAATGCTAAGTTTGCTGAATTTGGTGATGTGCACGACATAGATCATAATTTTTCTACTCCTAGAACTCCACAACAAAATGGAGTAGTTGAAAGAAAGAACAGGACACTGGAAGATATGGCTAGGACTATGCTTCTTTCTAGTAAATTATCCCATAGTTTTTGGGAAGTAGTTCTTAATACTGCATGCTACATCATAAATAGGTGCATAACAAGACCCCTTGTAGAGAAGACTCCCTATGAGTTAATTAAAGGGAGAAAGCCAAATATATCCCACCTTAGGGCATTTGGTTGCAAGTGCTTTGTGCACACCAATGGTAAAGACTCCGTAGGTAAGTTTGATCCCAGAAGTGATAAGGGAGTATTCTTGGGATATTCTTCACATAGTAAAGCTTATAAAGTTTATAACAAAATAACTATGTGTGTTGAAGAAGGTGTACATGTAGTTTTTGATGAAACTAACATTCTCTCTGAGCGACAAGAACAAGATGATGAAGCAATTGGGCCAGCTAGAAACTCACATGAGCTCACATCCTAGACTGAAGCAATACTGGAGGAAGGAACAGGTTCATCCATCCCGGGCAACATGACATGGGGAATGTAACAAAATAATTCCCAAACTTCATTAGAATCTGTGCCTGAACGTGTTCCATGGCAACAAATCATTAAAGGAAAATCTCAGAGTAATAAATTGGTTGTGAAACCTTACAGATATCAAAGTTCTCACCCTATTGAGAACATTATCACCGATCCAACCTCTGGAATCAAAATCATATCTTTTTTAAATAATCTTTGTACTTTTGATGCTTTCTTATCTCTTATTTAACCTAAAAATGTTGCTGAGGCTTTGCAGGATGCAGACTGGGTAAATGCAATACAAGATGAACTCAACCAATTTGAAAGGAGTCAAGTTTTGCATCTGGTACTAAGACCCTTGGATAGATCACTAATTGGTACTAAGTGGGTCTTCAGAAATTAACTTGATGAAAATGGAACAGTTACCAGGAACAAGGCAAGATAGGTGGTTCAAGGATATAGTCAGGAGGAAGGCATAAACTATGATGAAACCTTTGCTCCAGTGGCAAGGCCGGACGCAATAAGACTCCTCATAGCCTTTGCTGCTTACATAGAATTCACCTTTCACCAGATGGATGTCAAGAGTGCCTTCCTAAATGGCTATCTAAAGGAAAAAGAGATTGTCAAGCAACCTCCAGGGTTTTAAAACAATGAGAATCTTGATCATGTGTACAAGCTTGACAAGGCATTGTATGGACTCAAGCAAGCTCCTTGAGTATGGTATGAAAGATTATCAAAATTCTTGCTTGAGAATGACTACAAGAGATGTAAAATTGATAGTACTTTATCTTTGAAATAAAAAGGTAAAGATCTTTTAGTAGTTCATATATATGTATATGACATAATCTTTGGAGAAACTACTGATAAGCTAAGCAAAGAATTTGCTAAACTAATGGGGAGTGAATTTGAAATGGGCATGATGGGTGAGCTTAATTTCTTTTTAGGCTAAAAAATTAAACAAAGTTCAAATGGAACTATGATCCATCAACAAAAATATGTAAATGAGTTGCTTAAAATGTTTAAAATGGAAGATTCGAAAGAAATTGACACTTCTATTGCAACAGCGACAAAATTGGATATAGATGAACCCGGTTCATCTGTTGATAAAAAGTTGTATATAGGAATGATTGGTTCATTGTTGTATCTCACTGCTAGTAGACATGACATTATTTTCGATGTAGGACTTTTTGCAAGATTTCAGGCTAATCCAAAGGAATCCCACTTAACTGCTGTAAAGAGAATCTTGAGATACCTAAAAGGCACCATTGATCTTTGCTTTGTATCAAAAAAGGTAGTAACTTTAACCTTGTGGGACATGGTGATGCTGACTATTCTGGTTTCTAGTGGATAGAAAGAGAACCTCAGGTATGGCACACTTTCTTTCTTTATGCCTTGTATCGTGGGCCACTAAAAAGCAGAATTCTAAGGCCCTATCAACTGCTGAAGTTGAGTACGCGGCTAGAGCCTGATGTTGTGCTCAACTATTGTGGATTAAGCAGCAATTGATGGATTTTGGAATCGATGTTGGTTGTATCGCTATATTCTGTGATACCACTAGTGCTATCAATATGACAAATAACCCCGATCATCATAAAATATCAAAGCACATAGATGTTAGACATATTGATCACCATAGAGTTTTGTGCTACAGATATACAAATATCTAACATATTTACAAAAGCACTGAGTTGAGAGCATTTTGAAAGGAACAAGTTAGAGTTTCGGATGATTAAGATCACCTAATTGAACCAGTTCAGAGTGTACATGAAAAAAGAAAGAAAAAATATGGCTAGATAATCTGAATCTTGTGTAAATAATTATATTAATTGTTACTCAGTATCATACTGTAAATAGTATACTCCTGTCTCATGCTTTGACATTACTCACTGGTTGCTAATGAAATTTTCTCTATTGTTGAAAGTTGAGGCAAGATCAAGAGGATTATTAAGTGATGAACCTCATCAGTGCTGGTTAATCTGAAAGGTGAGGTATTTGTTCTACACTCTACACATTTTGAGATACTAATATTTAATTCATGAGCAGAATTCTACCCAAATTCAAAATCTTTCAAAGCCTATCCTATAAAGATTTGAACCAGTTTTGTCTACACTAAAGAATCCCCACCATATTAAAACACCTAAATCTTAGGGAAGTAGTAACCGTCATTCCAAATTGAACAAATGCAGAGTGATTAGAATTCTAATTGACCCAAAAATCTGTCGATGTGTATTAGTTACACTTCCCCTTTAAATCCCTCATCATCACCTCTGAAAATCCCTCATCAATTCTAAAATCGTCGAAACCCTTACTTCTCCCCTGGCTTTCAACTCCAAATCCAAATTATTTCCTTCATCAGCAAACAAAAATTAAAATGTCTAACCCCTGGAACAATCCAGGTACTCCACCACCCCGACTCCATCCTCGTCTTCCACAACCCCTCAATATAGTTCTAGCCCTCCACAACCAAGTTCTACCACTCCTCCACCTAGTTCTACCACTCCTCAACCTAGTCCTAACCTCAAACCAGAAAAAGGAGAGTCAAGATGCTTGCTAGAAAGATAGTGGCCAACGACTCTTTAGCGGGAAAATTGAATGGTAAGCTTCAATCAAGTCAGGCTCAAGAATCAAAAAATTCTAGTGATTCATTTAAATCAGTGACTGAGGGGGTAGCAACAGGATCTTTCAATTTTGAACATATATCTTTTGTACCAAAAACTACTTCCGAGACTGATTCAGAGATTGCTGAAAACCTAAAAACTAGGTTCGTCTTGGTCGGGTTTGTAATAGATGTGGAATTGTCAGAGAAAAAAAAGGAGAGGTGGTAAAAACAAAACTAAAAAAGAAAAAGAGAGAGAGGGAGTATGGAGTGAAGTAAGGGTAAAAGGCGAAGAATCTGTTAGAATGGCTATTTGTGGAGCCGAGCCAAAAAAAGTGGATGAAGGTAGCAAGAACTTAGGGGGAAGTGAATCAGGAAAAGCCGCTGAAGGGCTAGTCAATCTGGGAAAGCAAGCCGATGGACCTGGTTCATTTACTGTGGAAGCTTTGGCGGATCTGCTGAAAAAGGTAGGCGATAGTTACAATCCAAAGAAGAAAAGAACTCTTAAAGCTCAAACTTCTATGACAACAAGTGCAAATAAGAAAAGGAAAGATGCTCCTTCTGAGAGTTCTGATATTCCTCTTCTAAGAGGAAGTAAGCTAAAGTAGAGTGAGGAAGAACTACAAAGAGCTTTAGTGGAAAGTAAGAATAATAAGCTGGATTAAGAAAAAGAAAAAGTGGTTGAGCCTGTGGAGGCTGTTGAAGTAGATGAGATAGACCTGGTCCATCAAAGTGAAAATGTGGCAGAGGTAGAGGTTAAGACCCCTAAGCAAAAGACTTCCTCAAAGAAGTCTTCATCTGTTTCTCAGTCTGCCAAACCCTCAACCTTGTACAAGCGATCCGGGTTTGCAGTAAAACCCAAGAAAGTGCAAATTCCTGAAGAAGATGATTAGAGTGATTAAGAGGCGGTTGAATCTGATGGTAAGAATGATAAGTTGACAAAGTTTGGAAAACATACAATTTTGAAGGGAAGGTTGTTGAAACACTTTGAAAAAGAAGGAATGATTCTGTTGCTAGAGAAGCTTGAGAGGAAGGGCTTAAAGGACATGGTCCTTCATTTGGATGGGAGACTGACCAGAAATAAAATAGTGGAATTCATGGCAAGCGCTGAGATCAAATATGGCAGAGTCACAAGCCTAGTAATGGGGGTCCAAATTTCTTGCGATGCTAAAGAATTGGGTGAAAGCCCTGGCATTCCCTTTGAAGGCTATGATGACTACACAAGGCAGAAATTGCCAAGTGTAGATGCTCTTCCAATTGCCCTTGTGATCACAAGGATGTTCTACGACAATGAGGAAGAAAGTGAGCCTAAGGCAGTCTATAAGAGTGAAATGAATCCCCCACATAAGGTGATATTTGAATTTATCAACAAGTGTGTGTTGCCACGACAGGAAAGGATACGCATTGCTAATTACATGGATTTGTTTTTAATGGAGTGCCTGGATGGTAGGAAGCAGATAAACTGGCCTTGGTTCATAATTCAGCGTTTGGATAGAGTTGTCAATGGCTCCAAAGCCCACGTCATTCCATATGGCTTCATTATCACTTTTGTACTTGCTCATTACAAGGTGCCACTGAAGAAGGTAGAAATGGACACAAGCAAGGACCACTTTGGAATAAATACTCTTCTGGCTTGTGATTACGAGGTAAATGTCATCCCCAACGAACCTGGTTCATCGAAGAGGACACCTGTAAACAGCAAAGTCAGAACTCTAGTGCAGGAGAGTGGGGAGAAGGATGCTGAAATAGCAAGGCTGAAGAACCGTTTGGCAGAGGTTGAATCTTAGAGGGATGCTCTCAGTGCTGAGCTTACAAACGAAAGATAAAGAATGAGGGAATTCTTCGAGATATGCTAACTCTTCTCCAAGCCAAAACCCAATCCTCTAGCCCTTACAAGCCTTAGTTTCCTAGCCTTCCTAGAACATCAGTGACCCAGACTCGAGACTTTTTCTTGTTTTTGCTCACGTTTTTAACTATTTTTATTTCATCTTGTAGATTGTGGAAGAACCATACTTTCTATCAATGAAATTTTATGCTTTTGCTCTTATTCAGTGTTTCTATTTCTTTGATAGTTTGAATTGTTAGTTAATTATTGATGATTAATCCATGATTCAACTTGTAATTGCCTAAGTGGCCATGAGTAATTCTTAAATGTCTGGGATTTACATAATTATTGAAAATTTTCGATGATGCCAAAAGGGGGAAGAATGGTTGTGCTGCTCTGAACATGTGATATCTATAACCTAATATCCTCGGTTCATTGTGATAAATGCTTAATACTCAAATATGTGTCAATGTTGGATTAAGTTGGATATAGGCCTAAGCTTATGGACGCATAAAGTTTGTCATCATCAAAAGGGGGGAATTCTTTGGCCCAAGAAATTGAATAGTTTTGAAGATTGACAAAGGAACTCAGAAATGTACACATCTATCAATAGCATACATAGACACAAGCAGGGCCAAAGGCACGTGAGGTGCACATGCAGGAGATAAACGCAATATGATAAAATAAAAGATATCTCCTGATCGAAAAAATTGCAAAAACAATAAGAAGAAGGACTCCTTATTTAGTAAGAATAAAATCAAAGATAAGGAAGGATTTGAGGAGTTGAGATTTACTAGAACTCTTCCACCAAGGAAGAGTTGCATTAGAACTCTAGTTAATTCCTTGTCTACTAATCATATATTGCAGATTGTTCTTATTGTACAGGGACACACAAAAGAAGAAGTAAAGAAAGAATTGAGAGCAAAATTAGCGAGGCAAATTTTGCAAGCAGTTCGTGTGAAATTTGATTGTGCGAATCTGAAGCTACTTGAACCAGCTAGAAGAACCAGTTTCAAGTGTTATCTTTTACTCTAGTTTATTTGTAGTAGGTGGTTTTAAACTTGTACCTTTTTAGCTTTATCTAGAAGCGTCAGTAATAGATACTTTGTGTTTCAAGTTATAGCTAACTCAGAGTTTGTCACAAATAGCTAGAGGCTAGTTTGCTACAAGGGATTAGAGGTTATCCTAGGTTTACAATGAGTTTTTGTAAATGCTGTTTGGCTCTCTGATTTAGTAAAGAGATTTGGGAAAATCCTACTGGGAAGTAGGTCGTGCTTTTTTTCACCTTTTGAGTCAAGTGTTTTCCACGTAAAAATCTCTATGTTCTTTAATTTCTATATTTATTATTTCGCAAATAGTAGGAGTTGGAACACATAGAAGAATCTGATCCTACTATAACAAGTGCATTCGAAAATTGAACATCACACAAATCACACTTCCTCTTGTGTGGTATTGACGTACAAAACAATAGAGCAAGTAAAAAAATCTTAGTTTGGAAATCACTTGACATGATAAATGAACCTTAAGCTTGAATCCAACCTACATTACGGTTATGGTTGTCAGTGAAGTTGCTTCAAGAATTTCAAGTTTGGCACGGTTGATGATAGGTCCTAGTTTTGTCAGGACTTTCTTTTAAAGGAAACGGGGAAATGATTACTTAGTAGGAAATTAAATCTTTACTTGATAAAATGGAAACTCAAGCAGCTAATCAACTCAATTAAATATACATGAAATGTCTAATATGGAGATTAGTTTTATGAGTATAAAACATATATAAGAATAAAATAGCTTTGATTTCATTTTTTTATTTTTATTTACTTTAAAAAATCAAGACAATGATAAACTTGGGTATTATGTATTGTGTATTTAATTTCAAATGCAATTACTACGCATCTACTACAACAACAGTTTACATAGTGTAGTTCCACAAGTAGGGTTTAGAGAGGATATAGTGTACGTAAATCTTACCCCTACCTTGTGCAGGTAGATAGACTGTTTCCGACTCTCGGCTCAGATAAGCGTAATTATAGCAGTTTAGAAAAAGATAAAAAGTAGCAAAGAAGTGATGAGTGGTGATTTTACCACTCATTTTAGCCTTTTCTCATTAGATTTTGTATTGTTAAATAATAACTTGAGGTCGTTTTTAGTGTATAATTGCTCAATTTTCAGGGAACTAATGCTATGAAGGTTGTTGTTGAATTGGAATGAAAGTTGGACAAAAAGTGGTAAAAGTGCATGAAATGCTTCAGTGATTCCGCACCTGCGGATTCTAGGTCGCAAGCGCGACCTCGAACCTGCGAAGGATTGATCGCCCCTGCGAAGCCAGCTCAGTCACACAGGACTCGCACCTGCGGTGCTTTTTACGCACCTGCGGAACCGCAGGTGCGACCATATGTCCGCATTTGCGATGGAAAGTCAAACCAGACTAAACTCGCACCTGCGAGTGAAATTCACCCACCTGCGGAACCGCAGGTGCAACTAGACGTCCGCTCCTGCGGAAAGGTGACCAAAGCTCAGAACTCGCACCTGAGTGAATAATTCCGCTCCTGCGGAATCGCACCTGTGAGGAATCTTCTGCAGGTGCGATAGTCGGGCATCAGATCTGGACAATAGTGTAAAATCACATTCTCCAAACTCAACTCTCATATACTCGACCTAGCAGCCATTTTTACATATCTTGGCATATATTTTGACATATTCTTGAGTTTTGTAAATATAATTTTGAGAGAGAAGAACAAGTCTTGAAGCTAGGGCTTTGCACACACACTTGGGTCATGAAAATTGCATCATTTTGGTTAAGGATTTCTTACCCATTTATGTTTATTTCTTCATTTCCTTGTTTTGTAGTGAATATCAAAGTGTGTAGTATTTTTCCAACACTTGAATCTTGTTTATGGGAATATTCATATTTAAAGTGTGGATTAAATACCTTGTTGTGCTTATGTATTGAATGATTTTATTATATTTATGAAGTGGGTGTTTGTTATTTTAATTATTCTTGTTCTTTAATGTTTCCAAAGGGATTAGCTAACCCTAGGACTCGCCCATTAACTCTGAATTAATTTTGGAAAAGATTATTTGGGGTTGGGAAAGATTAATTAACAAGAATTTGAGGCTTTAACCCTCATTTTATAGATTCTACCTAGGGATAAGATTGAACTACTTGTAGCCAAACCCGGAAGTATTTAATCTCATAATTGGGTTAGGAATAATTCAATTAGGATGTCTTGTTAGTCTTTGGGAAAAGCTAATTAAGAAATNTGCATTCATTCTTGTTGCCATTGATCATTTTACTTGCTTTCTAGGTTAGTTTATATTTTCGCATTTAGTCAAAAATAATTTTCAAAACCCAAAATCTTATTTGTTTGGCATTGTGCGATAAGTGATAACTATCTGGAATTCCTAATCGCCCTCATATTGTTCTCTGTGGGATTCGACCCCAACCTTGTTGGGTTACTATATTTGACAA
>ML273398.1:17163-74671 GCA_005239495.1 Nicotiana undulata
TTGTTCATATTTTGATGACCCTTGTCCTTATTGTGGAGGACCACACTCGTGGCAAAATTGTTTAAATTCTCCCGGGGATGACTTGTGCGCACAATTTCAAACCCATGAGTGGAGTATTTGTGATAGGTGTGGTGGCCAAAATGGTCATGAGTATGATTGTTTGTATTTGTCCGTCCCTTACTCGAGCCCCCACTATGATGATTCTATTTTTTGTGATGGAAATTTTAGGGGCAATGAAGTGGAAGAGTTTGAGCATGGTAGAAGTTGAGAGTTCAAGCTCATATTGGAGTGCCTACTTGAAGAAGGAAACCATGAGCAAAATGCTTTGGAAGAACTTTTGAAGAATAGTCTCCAAAATGATTTTGCACTTGAAAGACTACACTCACAAATGGATGAAATGATTGAAGCTTCAAGGGCTCAAAAAGCCTTGGAGGTGAGTGATAGTCAAGAAGATGAAAATTCCTCCTTGGAAATTGAACAAAGCCAAGAAGAACTCTCAAATGCTCAAAATGAGTGGCTGATGCACATGTTGGAGGCCATTCTTGAAAATGAGGAAAAACACCACCTTGCGCTTGAAGAATTAAAAAATGATGTGGCTTAAAATGATGAACACATCCGCACTTTGGAGGAGAAAATGCAAGCATTGATGGAGACTCATCATGCATCTCAAGTTGAAAGTGTGAATGGAAGTCAAGAAGAATTTAATTCTGAGGGTGAGAGTAAGTGCTACTTTGAGGAATCAAGCCTTGAACATCCGCCAACCGACTCCATGAGTGTTAGTGATGCCAATGAAAATATGGAATTAGAGTCAATCGGGATAATTGAAGATTCTGTTGAGATTGACTCTATTCCGGGGGAAGATGAGGATGTCAAAATCCGAAAAACATTGCAAGTAGGAAGTTTGAAGGCACAGTCCAAGCAGTTCTCAACTTTGGAATTGTGTGGTGAAACGGAAGTTGAACTACACGAGTCAATGGAGTGTTGCGTGGAGGAAATACTCGTGCCATACATCTTGCAATTTGAAGAACAAAGGAGGCAAAATGACATTCCTCACATACATGCCAAGAAGTGCAAAATGAAGAAATTAAGGTGTGGCTCGGTCATTTTTCTACCACCCCCATCGCCCGTGGTCACAAGCTTGATTCCAAGCTAGGTGCCCAAATCATATCGTCAAAGTGGCGAGAAAAGTGGTAAAAGTTGACTTGCGTCGTGCCACGACGTTAAATGCAGCGCTTGGTGGGAGGCAACCCATCGTTTTTCTAAATTTTTAAGTCATTTTTGAAATTTTCCTTTTTAGAATAGCTTATTATATTTTTTCTAACCAATCTGCCAAGTTTTGCATTTTTTGGAGTTGATTTGAGTAGGTCGGGGATACCAGGGAGTCAAAACCAGTGCAAGAAAGCAAAGAAATTGCTGGGCAAACATTCTGCCCAGATCTGCGATGCCTTATGTCCAAAATGCTATAGCAGAATGGCATTTGCGATAAAAAATGCAATCACAAATTACCACAGAATGCTCTGCGCAAAACCCAGGTATTTTCGCACCTGCGGTCACTTTTCCGCAGGAGCGACTTCGCAGGCGCGTAACCTTTCATCGCAGGTGAAAACTTTTCTACGCACCTGCGGTACCGCAGGTGCGGTACCAGTTCCGCCAGTGCGAAAGGCCGTCAGTTAATTCCCAATTTTACTCCCCCCAGGTCGGTTTTCTATGCCCTAACATTTCAAAGCACAAAACACTCCCTCACAATTCTTTACAGCACACCCACATCTCTCACTCCGAGTGATTCACAATCTCAGGTAACTTCACTTACTCACTCCCTTTTGCCTCTCCATTTTTGTTTTTCTTTAAAGTTTTCTTGATTAATCAGACCTTCAATTGCCATGGGCATCATTTAGTTGCTTTATTTTTGTTTTTGTTATTTTTCTTTCCTTCGTTGTTTTAGGATAGAATTAGGGTGAGGGTTGGTTGAGAGTAGTGATTGAATCAATTGTGGAGTTATGTCGAGCATCAAACTCGTGTGAGGATGGTACGAGTGAAAATTGAGTGCCTCGTATCTTGATTGTAGTATTAATGAAGTTAGAATGCAATTTGGGACACTAATCTGGAAGTCTTGAGTACATATTAGTGGCCAAAAGCAAGACCCAAAGCAAAATTCTCACAAAAATCTGGGCAGTGGAATTTTTGGACGAAGGATCGCAGGTGCAGACCTTTTTCCGCAGGTGCGACTTCGCACCTGCGAGTCCAGAACCGCTGGTGCGAAGATTACCGCAGGTACAACCAAAAAGTCCGCTGGTGCGGAACCGCACCTGCGATAAAAATTCTGCAGGTGCGAAAACTGCACAGACTCTCCTAAACCAGTGTGCTTGCATCAGGGCCTTCCGGGGTCTGTTCGACCTGGTTCTTTGGCCTATTTGCAGTGTTTTAATATGCTTAACGATATTCCACTGTTTCACTAACTTCATTTTGAACTTTTATAGGTAGTGTGATTCATAAATGGACCCGAACCTAAGCCAAATTTATGAAATTAAGCAGGAAGTTGGAGAGCAATATGATGAGTACCGGTTCATGTCAACCGTCTGTCAACGCCGGTACTTTGAGCACCTCCTCAAAAAAAAATTAATACTTGAGCGAGGCATTGCCGATGACAAAGTGAACGAGAAGCTGCCGGGATTCTATGAACGACTAGTATCTTTCGGGTGGAGTTTCTTCATTCCAACCCCGTGCATTGCTAATGAAACGTTGGTTCGTGAGTTCTATGCCAACCTCAAGCGGTCAACCTTTCAAGATCCTTTCCTCATCATCCGAGGGAAGCAAGTGAGATTCGGGGTGGAAGAGATAAATACTGTCCTGGGAATTGAACACCACCCGATGCAGCCAGTGGTGGACAGGGATACGTGTGAAAATGCAGCATGGCTAGCTTCCAAACTATACGCAGAAAGTGTACGATCAAAATGGGCAAACAAGAGGAAGGGCTTGAAGTCGACTGACTTCACGGTCGAGGCCAAGATATGGTTGCACATACTGAGCAGCAGAGTCTCCCCCAGTGGGAATGCAACAGACGTATCCTACGTCAGGGCTCTGATCATAGCCTGCCTGATCGACGGTGTTCCAGTGAACCCAGGTCACTACATTCTACAGGAGATGCGACAGTTTGTGATTGACAATGGGCCTGGGCTATTATTTCCATCAGTGATCACTGAGCTATGCCGGTGGGCATAGGTTGAGGAATGCCCTGATGATCTGCGGGTGCCAGTTGATAAGCCCTTCCAGCCATTGAGGGTTAAAGGCGAAGGTGGAGCAGTCCAAAGCAAGAAGAGAAAGATGACCACCACCACCACCGAGATTGGATCTTCCTCCCTGCCTAGTTCATCTGCGGGTCCGTTTGGGGAGATGAACTCCCAACTTGCTCTTATTAAGGACCTTGTGTCCAAGCTCCCCACCGGACCCCCCACTCCACAGCCACAACCCCCACCTGACTATTATTCCAGAGCTGAGATGAAGAAATATTTTGACACTCAGATGGAGATGGATGCTTCTCATGACAAGATGGCTGTTTCTCTGAAGCAGATGGAGAACTCCTACACCAGCCTTGCAAAGGCACATGTTGATTTGGAGGATTCGTTTAAGAAGGAGAAGGAAAAAAACAAGAATAAAGGGAAGCTCCTAATAAAAGTTTGGAGGGGTGTAAAAGCAATTTTCAGGTGGGGGCAGCCGAGCAAGCCGCTGCCAGTTGCAGATGCTGACGATAGCGAGGAGTATTCATTCATGTCTGATGTTGATGGTGGTGCTGATGTTGATGCTACTGAAAATGATGAGGAGGAGGATGATGACGAGGGATCGCAGCCGTTCTGACCAGCCACTTCTCCTACAGTTTGCTAGTCTGATGTAGACCTCAGGGAGACCCTCAAACTTTGCTATTTTATTTTGATATTGAGCAGTGAGGACACTGCAATATTTTTAGTTGGGGGTGGCATGTGCACATTTGATGTCTTGTACATTTTATTTATCTGCGACTTGGGTTATGACATGGTTATGTGCCCTTGCCGGGCTTGGTGTGATTTGGTTTAGTTTCTTTAATAGTTGATTTTATTTTTAGCTTTTTAGTTTTATTTTGAGTAGTTAGTTTAATTTCCGTAATAATAATAATACTTTCTTGGGTTTTCTTCATGCTACGGTTCTTTCCCAAGAAACACTTTTTGAAGTGAACCGGGTGACTTGTCCCTATGATAGATGGTGTGACAACTTTCTTAAGGGAATTAGTCTTGTGTTGCTAGGAAGAGACTCTTGGATTATTTGGTACTAAAGAAATTAGTCTCTTGTATGAGAAATGTGATCTAAGAATACCCCTCCGAAAAAAAAAAATAAGTTGCATGGTGCAAAACAATTTTTGTGATAAATTCTTGGCTCTTGTAGTGACTCTTTACATACTAGCTCGAAATTATTGCTCTAAACTCCTATATTAAAAAAAATTATATATAATATAATAATAAAAAGAAATTGATCCATCCTTGATCCATTCATGTGCCATGTGTGTTAGTGTTTGTATAAATAATTCTTGTGTTTGCTTCCATCATCTAGAACTTGCCCGGTTGGTTTTTCAATGCTAATGACAATTATGTTTGGTTGGAGAAATGACCTTAGGCATTCTTTTTGTTATTCGAAAACCCCGTTAGCCTTTTGAGCCACCTTTGTATATATATTATCACTAGTTATCCCATTTGAGCCTTGAACTTTCTCTTTGGTCACCTCAATATTAGCCTTTCCCTTTTGAAAAATGATTCCTCTTTTGAACCCGTCCCTCCTTGAATATTGAGAAGGAGGCAAAAAGCCTAAGTTGGGGGTGTAGTGTCAAAGTGGAAGCTAGAAAGGTACTCTCTTGGAATCAAGCTCCAAAAGAAAAATACAAAAGGAAAATACAAAAGGAAAATACAAAAGAAAAACACAAAAAAATAAAAAATATGGGAGCTTTGAAGAGACTAATTGAGGTATTTAAAGTGGTTCTATGTTGGTAACTAGATGCAAATGAGGCCATGTGGTTTGAATAGAAACAAAGTGCATCAAGAAAGAAAAATGTGAGTAGTGTTCAAGGAGGGTGTAGCCATTTTCCCAAATGTTTATCCTACCTTTACCTAAACCTAAATTACAAGCTTATAAATCCCTTATGGGATCTCCAACCGAATATTCTTGAATATGCTTTGAATTAAAATAAGGGCAAGCCTATGGTATGATTGGTTGTAGCACTTGAAAGTCTTTGTGAGTGTGAGTGGCCTTGTAAATATGTTCCCTTGTGTTGACATTGTAAATATTGTGAGTTGGGAGTTTCTTTCTTTCTTTCTTTCCTTCTTTCTTTCTTTCTTGTGAGGGAACATGAATTAGGAGAGAATGGTGAAATTGATATAATAAAAAATAAACGAGTTGAGCATGTGTAGTAGACTAGTGTTGTTGAGTCACTTCTTGAGGCTTTTTCTTGTCACTATATTGTTTTTTTTTTGAAAATCGCCTGAACTTCTTGAAATTGTTTGTAAATGTCCATTAAGATGCATACTTGAGCCTAATTATTAGTACCAACCAAATTCATAAGTTTAATGCTTAAGTGGAAAATGTGAATTGTGAATACGAGCAATGCAACTTGTGTCTAAAAGAGTAGAATCTCATTGAGTTATTAGTTTTGATTTGCTTGAGGACAAGCAAAAGCTCTAAGTTGGGGGTGCTGATGAGTGGTGATTTTACCACTCATTTTAGCCTTTTCTCATTATATTTTGTAATGTTAAATTATAACTTGAGGTCGTTTTTAGTGTATAATTGCTCAATTTTTAGGGAACTGATGCTATGAAGGTTGGTGTTGAATTGGAATGAAAGTTGGACAAAAAGTGGTGAAAAAGTGCATGAAATGCTTCAGTGATTCCGCACCTGCGGATTCTAGGTCGCAAGCGCGACCTCGCACCTGCGAAGGATTGATCGCCCCTGCGAAGCCAGCTCAGTCACACAGGACTCGCACCTGCGGTGCTTTATACGCACCTGCGGAACCGCATGTTCGACCATATGTCCGAATTTGCGATGGAAAGTCAAACCAGCCTAAACTCTAACCAGCGAGTGAAATTCACGCACCTGCGGAACTGCAGGTGCGACCAGACGTCCGCTCATGCGGAAAGGTGACCAAAGCTCAGAACTCGCACCTGCGTGAATAATTCCGCTCCTGCGGAATCGCACCAGCGAGGAATCTTCCGCAGGTGCGATAGTCGGGCATCAGATCTGGACAAGAGTGTAAAATCACATTTTCCAAACTCAACTCTCATATACTCAACCTAGCAGCCATTTTTACATATCTTTTGACATGTTCTTGAGTTTTGTAAATATAATTTTGAGAGAGAAGAACAAGTCTTGAAGCTAGGGCTTTGCACACACACTTGGGTCTTGAAGATTGCATCGTTTTGGTTAAGGATTTCTTACCCATTTATGTTTATTTCTTCATTTCCTTGTTTTGTAGTGAATATCAAAGTGTGTAGTATTTTTCCAACACTTGAATCTTGTTTATGGGAATATTCATATTTAAAGTGTGGATTAAATACCTTGTTGTGCTTATGTATTGAATGATTTTATTATATTTATGAAGTGGGTGTTTGTTATTTTAATTATTCTTGTTCTTTAATGTTTCCAAAGGGATTAGCTAACCCTATGACTCACCCATTAACTACGAATTAATTTTGGAAAAGATTATTTGGGGTTGGGAAAGATTAAATAACAAGAACTTGAGGCTTTAACCCTCATTTTATAGATTCTACCTAGGGATATGATTGAACTACTTATAGCCAAACCCGGAAGTGTTTAATCTCTTAATTGGGCTAGGAATAATTCAATTAGGATGTCTTGTTAGTCTTTGGGAAAAGCTAATTAAGAATTATTATCCGTGGATAATTAACATTAACTCACTCATATTTGTAAAATCGTGAAATACATTGGATCGTTACTTGAGTGTAATACCCGATGCATTCATTCTTGTTGCCATTGATCTTTTTACTTGCTTTCTAGGTTAGTTTATATTTTTGCATTTAGTCAAAAACAATTTTCAAAACCCAAAATCTTATTTGTTTGGCATTGCGCGATAAGTGATAACTCTCTAGCATTCCTAATCCTCCCTCATATTGTTCTCTGTGGGATTCAACCCCAACCTTATTGGGTTACTATATTTGACAACGATCGCCTACCCTATTTTAAGGTGTAAATTGAGTGTATCAAGAAGACATGAAAAAAGAAGCAGTAACTACGACAAAATGATAAGAAAACTAAAACAGAAAAATATCAGGTACTAATATATATATATATAAGAATAAAGAAACACGAGAATAATACCAATACCATGGTTAGGAAAGCAAATACGCTCGACTACTTACTAACCTTCTACTCTAATTCTTTACCTTCACACGCTCCTATCAAGGGCCATGTCCTTGGTAAGCTGAAACTGAGTCATGTCCTGTCTAATCGCCTCTATCTAGTACTTCTTTAGGCTCCATAGACCCACAAATACCAACATCTACACCTCTTTGTTGCGGCACATGTGCATCCACTCTTTATACCAAACCATCCCAGCCTTACTTCTCTCATCTTGTCCGCTATGGGGGTCATTCTCACCTTATTTTATATATCTTCTTTCATCACTATATCTCTCATAGTATGCCAATTGTAATGACATGGTTGGTCATTATGAGAGTTGTAGCCTCGTTCCTCCAATTACTCCTCATCTTGTACTTTATAGTCATTATGCGACTTACCAGGGTAGTAGGTTCGGGTCCGGAGAGGTTTGAAAATCAAATGAGACACTTAGTCTCATGGTTGAAAGCTTAAGTTGATATAGTTGACCAGATGTTGATTTATATATAAACGACTCCAGAATGGAATTTTGAAGGTTCCGTTGGGTGATTTTGGAATTAGGAGCGTGTCCGGATTATGATTTGGAGGTCTATAGTGAAATTACACTTGAAATGGCGAAAATTGGATTTTTGGAAATTTTAACCGGGAGTGAACATATTAATATCAGGGTCGGATTTTGATTCCGAAAATTTGAGTAGGTCCCTAATGCCATTTGTCACTTATGTGCAAAATTTGGGGTCAATCAGACATGATTTGATAGGTTTCGGCGTCGTTTGTAGAAGTTGAAATTCCTTAGTTTCAATAAGCTTGAATTGGGGTGCGAATCGTGTTTTGATGTTGTTTTAGGTTATTTGAGGTCTAGACTAAGTCTGTATCTTGTTTTAAGACTTGTTGGTATGGTTGGTTTAGGTTCGTGGGGCCTCGAGTTGATTTCAGATGGTTAACGGATCGAAAATGCAACTTGGTGCATGGCTGAAGCAGGGACTCTGTGGGTGTAACTGCACCTGCGGAGCTTTGATCGTAGGTGTGAGCTTGCAGGTACGGGCTATGTTGCGCAAATCGGACTTTTGGAGGGGAGTGTGCAGGGGACGCAGGTGTGAGGGAATTACCGTACCTGCGTGACCGCCGATGCGGTAGGGGGATTGCAGAAGCAGAATAAGGCATGGGAGCTGGGTCTGCAGAAGCTGCTTGGTGGCTCGCAAAAGCGAGCCCGCAGAAGCGGAGTAAGGGGCCGATGGAGCGGAGTAAGACCTAGAAGCGGGAATGTGGTCGCTTCTGTGAAGTCGGGAAAGCGGGTAAGTGGCTGCAGAAGCGAGAGTGCAGGGTAGATTATTTTAAAAATGAGGGTTCGCGATTTAGCTTCATTTGCAACATTTGAAGCTCGGGTTTTGGCGATTCTTGAGAGGATATTAGAGGGGTTTCTTGAGGTAATTCCCTTGTGCTCTTGTTTTTATCCATAATCATGTTTCCCTATTGAATTTCCCACCTAGTTTATGTATATTTAAGGTGGAATTTGGGAGTTTGAGGTTAGGGATTTAGAGAGTTTAATTTGGGGATATGGGTGGCGATTTGGTGTCGGATTTTGATAAATTTGGTATGGTTGGACAATGGGCATTCGGATTTTGTGACTTTTATCGGATTCTGAGACGTGGGTCTGCAGGCCGGCTTTCGAGTCGATTTTTGACTTTTGATTAATAACTCTCGGGATTTTGTTTGAGTTGCTGTCTCAGTAGTTGCATTCCCTCTTGTCCCCTCTTAGTATTTTTCTTCTGGAATTGACTCCTTTAGCTCGTGTTGATTATATCGAATTGTTTATGGCTAGATTCGAGGCATTTAGAGGTTGTGTCGCGAGGCAAGGGTGTGGTTGACTAGAGATTTTCTCGGATTGAGGTAAGTAACAGTTCTAAATTTGATTATGAGGGTAAGAAACCTCGTATTATGTGTCATGTGTTTGGTTTTGAGGTGACGCACATACTAGGTGACGGGCGTGTGGGCGTGCACCGTAGGAATTGTGACATGATCAATTCCATGGAACTGTGTAGTTGGATAATCAGTTGTTATCCGTACATTTTCCACGTATTAGAGAAATTGAACTGCAAAATCATGTTAGAAATCATGTTTAGACCATGTGTTGACACTTTAGGGACCCACAAAGGTTGTGTACATGTTGAATTATTTGCTAAATTGATGTTTTGTACTCAGTCACTGTTTTACTTGCATATTACATCTCAGTATCTATTGTTCATTATTGATGCATATATCATTTCTATTTGGGCTGATTATCATGATTTTCGAGAGCCTGAGACACTGGAGAGGTTGATGACTGAGTGAGTCTGAGGGCATATTTGTGAGGATATTTATCGTATCGGGCTGCACGCCGCACCATATTTCATTGATATATGCCATGATTGGTTTGTTATAGCGCTTGGGATGAAGGACACCTCCAGAGTCTATACACACCCCCAGTGAGTGCAAGTACCTACTGAGTGTGAGTGCATAGTGTTGAGTGATGAGCAGTTGAGAGAAATGCGTGACTCTGAGGAACTAGTGATCTTTTGGTGATTCCAATGTAGCTGCCCGGCTTTTCGCAGACCTTGTCTCTCCTCCTCTATCTTTCTGCTTATTGTATTTTGGTCGAGACTATCATAGACAATGTTTTCCAGACCTGTGAAGTATAGATGCTCATGTACTCTGTGACACCCCAATTTTTGGGAACTTCCATGTAGTGTTTTGGTTTTCTATACTATATATAAGAACTATTATTATTTAAACAGATTTAATTCATTTTCTGCTAAAAGTGGAAATATTACGTAAAGTTGGCTGGACTAGTAACACGTTAAGAGCCAGCACGACATGTTATAATTTTGGGTCGTGACAAGTTGGTAAAGCTTAGGTTACATGGGTTTCACGAGTTATGAGCAGGTTTAGTAGAATCTTGTGTGTCGGTACGGAGACGTTTGTACTTATCTTCGAGAGGTTATGGAACCCTTAGGAAACTTTATATGTATTGTTGTTGTGCGGGTTTATGATTCTGGTAACTAAACTTCTGTATCATATTCTCTCACAGATTGTGAGTATACGTGCTATAAGTCGGTATGGATAGCCAATAGTACCATCAGCTAGGGCCACGAGAGGCGGAGGTCGCGGTAGAGGCCGCGGTAGGGACAAAGGTGCAACTCGTACAACAGCTAGAGCTGCACCTGCAGATCCACCAGTCGCTCCAACTCATGAGAAAATACCAAATATGGTAGAGCTAGTGGGGATAAATCAGGCACCAGTTGTGCATATCGTGATTCCAGACCTTCAGGAGGCTTTGGCTCATATTTTGATTTTGTGCACCAGCCTTGCTCAGGTGGTCTCTATTCCAGCCGCAACAATCACTTTTCAGGCCGGGGGAGGTACTCAGACTCCCGCCGCCCATACTGCGGAGCATGTGATGTAGGGACTCAAGACACCGGGGGTACTACCAGCCAGCCAGTTACAGCTGCTCTGTCCTAGGTGGTCCATGTTTTGGCCGATGATGAGAAGAGGTGCCTTGAGAGATTTGGTAGGCTTCAACCTTCATCATTTAGTAAGGCTAAGTCATAGGATGCTCCGAGCTTCTTGGATAAGTGCCAGCGGATTATTCGCATGCATGGGGTCTCGTTCACTACTTTTCAGTTCAGTGGGGCTGCCTTCAGATAGTGGGAGGCTTGTGAGAGGTGCAAGCTGGTCGGTGCAACACATTTATGTAAGAGTTCTCCGTTCTCTTCTTGGTGAAGTTCGGGCGTAGTCTCAGAAGGAGGAGTTCCATAGATTGTTTGAGAAGCTACATCTAGAGGGCATGTCTGTGACGCAGTACAAGATGAGGTTTTCTGAGTTGGCTCGTCACACTGTTTGGTTGGTTCCCACTAATAAGGAGAGGATTAGGAGGTTCATGCATGGCCTCACACATCATCTACAGTTTCTTTTAACTCAAGAAAAGGTATCTGGCGCTGCTTTCGACAAGGTGGTTGACATAGCTCTGCATTTATAGATGGTCCGTAGTTAGGAGCGTGGAGAGAGGGAGGCCAAGAGGCCTCGTGGATTAAGTGGTTTCAGCGGTGTTCCTTCTAGGGGTTAGTTTTACTACGACATGGGTCATCCTTATAGACATGCTCAGACGGCTCGTCCAACTCACCGTGGTGCATCATCTAGCCATGGTCCATACAGTGCTCATCAGGGTCTTTCATATCTTAGTGCCCTTATAACAAAGATATTGTCCCGTGCTCCATCGGTTCACGATTCATCTGTGCCAGGTTCTTCTAGTAGTTATTCCAGTGCGCAGGGCTCTCTTTAGTCCCCACCACCAGCATCGAGGAGTTTCTTCGAGTGCGCGAAGTTTGGGCATATGTGGAGGCAGTGCCCTCGTCCTCTGGGAGGTGCAGTGCAACAGAGGAGTCAGGATGCGACTTCAGCACCAATTACTTCACCACCCGCCCAGTCAGCTCGGGGTGGGGCTCAGTCAGCTAAGGGCGCCCAAGAGGGTAAGGCCGTCCAGGAGGCGGCCAGGCCCGATTCTATGTTATTCCTGCCAGGCTAGATGTTGTTGCTTCATATGTAGTGATCACAAGTATTGTCTCAATATGCCACATGGATTCCTTTATATTATTCGACCATGGTTCCACTTATTTGTATGTATCATCGTATTATTCTCATTATTTGGATATGCCCCGTGAGTCCTTAGTTTCATCTTTTCATGTATCTATGTAGTGGGTGATACTATTGTTGTGGACCGTGTATATCAGTCGTGTGTAGTGACAAATGTAGGGTTTGAGACTAGAGTTGATCTCTTATTGCTTAGTATGGTTGGTTTCAACGTGATCTTGGTATGGATTGGTTGTCTTCATGACATACTATGCTGGAATGTCACGCTAACACCGTGACGTTGGCGATGCCGGGGTTGCCAAGGGTTAAGGGGATAGGTTCTCTAGAGTATGTTCCCAGCAGAGTGATTTCCTATTTAAAGGCCCAGCGGATGGATGGGAAGGGTTGTTTATCTTATTTGGCCTTTGTGAGGGATGTTGGTGCTGATACTCCTACTATTGATTCTGTTCCGGTGGTGCGAGATTTTCCAGATGTGTTTCTTGTAGACATGTCGGTCATGCAACCCGACAGGGATATTGAATTTGGTATTGCCTTGGTTCCGGGCACTCATCCCATTTTTATTCCTCTATATCGTATGTCATTAGCTGAGTTGAAGGAATTGAAGGAGCAGCTTTAGGAACTTCTTGATAAGGGGTTTTTTAGGTCTAGTGTGTCGCCTTGGAGTGCACCAATTCTATTTGTGAAAAAGAAGGATGGTACTATGCGGATGTGAATCTATTATAGGCACTTGAACAAAGTTACAATAAAAAACAAGTATCCTTTGCCGCGTACTGATGATCTATTTGACCAACTTCAGAGAGCGAGGGCGTTCTCTAAGATTGACTTAAGGTCTGGGTATTACCAGTTAAAGATTCGTGACTCGGGTATTCTAAAGGCAGCGTTCAGGACCCGTTATGGTCATTATGAGTTTCTTGTGATGTCTTTTGGGTTGACCAACGCCTCAGCATCGTTCATGCATCTGATGAACAATATATTTCCGCCTTATCTTGACTCGTTTGTCCTAGTGTTAATTAATTACATTCTGGTGTACTCTCGTAGCTAGGAGGATCAAGCCCAACATTGGGAGGATTGTGTTGCAGCGATTGAGGGAGGAAACACTTATGCCAAGTTCTCCAAATGTGAGTTTTTTCTTAGTTCACCGGTGGTCTTGGGTCACGTGGTGTCTTGTGAGGGGATTCAGGTGGATCCAAATAAGATAGAGGCGATTTAGAGTTGGCCTAGACCGTCCTCATCTACGGAGATTGGGAGATTCGGAGCTTTCTCGTCTTGGTCGGTTATTATCGTCACTTCGTGGAGGGTTTCTCGTCTATTGCATCTCTTTTGACCAAATTGACCCAGAAGGGTGTTACTTTCATGTGGTTGGATGAGTGTGAGAAGAGCTTTCAGAAGCTCAAGACTGCCTTGACCACAACTCCAGTTCTAGTTTTTCCTTCAGCTTCAGGCTCTAATACAGTGTATTGTGATGCTTCTCGGGTCGGTATTGGATGTGTTTTGATGCAGGAGGATAGAGTGATTGCTTGTGCTTCGCTCCAGTTGAAGCCTCATGAGATGAACTATCATGTCCATGATTTCGAGTTGGCTTCCATCGTTCATGCATTGAATATTTGGGGGCATTATCCCTATGGTGTGTCATGTGAGGTATTTACGGATCATCGGAGTCTCCAACACTTGTTCAAACAAAAGGATCTAAGCTTGAAGCATCGGAGATGGTTGGAGCTGCTAAAGGACTATGATATCAATATTTGTATCATCATAGGAAGGCCAATGTGGTGGCCGAGGCCTTGAGTAGAAATGGGGTGAGTATCGGTAGCCTTATATTCATTCCTGTTGGTGAGAGACCTCTTGCAGTTGATGTTCAGGCCTTGGCCAGCTAGTTCATGAGATTAGATGTTTCGGAGCCCATTCGGGCTTGTGTGGCCTCTCGGTCTTCCTTATACGATCGCATCATAGAGTGCTAGTATGATGACCCTCATTTGCTTGTCCTTAAGGACAAAGTTCAGTACAGTGATGCCAGAGATGTTACTATTGGGGATGATGGGGTATTAAGGGTGCAGAGTCGGATTTGTGTGCCTAATGTGGATGGGCTATGTGACTTAATTCTAGAGGGGGCCCAGAGTTCGTGATATTCCATTCATCCAGGTGTCGCGAAGACGTACCAGGACTTGAGGCAACATTATTGGTGGAGAAGAATTAAGAAAGGTAAAGTGGGGTTTGTAGCTCGGTGTCTCAAATGTCAGTAGGCAAGGTATGTGCATCAAAGACCGGGTGGATTTCTTTAGGGGCTTGAGATTTCGGAGTTGAAATGGGAGCGTATCACCATGGATTTTGTAGTTGGGCTTCTGATGTGCCGGAGAGTTTCGACACATTTAATACCAATTGCTTAGGTTTTAGCTTGTTTTAAATGCGATTGACTTCTATACTTATGTAATTTTGATGTTTTGCAGTGCATGATGCTTGAATATCCAAAAATATGAAAATGGAATCAAAAAGCCGCAAAAGGAAAAATGCGATCGCACATTTGAATCTGCGGACCGCAAATCCCACATGCGGACCGCATAATGCTTAGAGGAACCGCAAAGTCCAACCATTGTTTTGGCCAAATTCAAGCGCAAGAAATGCGGTCCATTATGCGACCGCATAACAGGTTTGCGGGCTGCATAATGGATCGCAAACCTCCTGCAGACAATGCTGAGATCATAAATGCGATGATAATATGCGGTCTCATATCAACAATGCGGACCGCATAACCAGACTGCGACGACAACTTGGAACCTAGGGTTTCAAAGATGCGGTGGACATGAAGGAAATGCAGACCACATATCTGTTATGCATGCGTTCGCACAGTTGACCTAGAGGGGCATTTTTGTTCGAAATTGGTCTCGAGTTTTAGCCCACTATAAATAGATTTATTGGGATTTTATGGGGGCATCTTGTCTGAGAAAAGATCTACATTCCATACTTTGAATATTCCCATCTTTTGGAAGCATTAAGAGTGAAGAATCTTGCACTTTGTAAACTTTATGGCATTTAATATTCTGATCTTTTTGTATTTTAGCATGTGTATGCTTAGTTTAATTACAAAGGTTGTGGACAGTAAATGGGTGTAATCTCAATGGGTGTTTAACATTGAATATATGTATAATGGTTGGTTGATATTTATTTACTTCTCATTCTTCATTTATTGTTGGTGGTTGCAAACATTAACAAGTGCCATTATATTCTTTCTTTACTTGAAAAAGTAAGTTAGGGTTTGATAGAAGTAAATATCAAAGACTCAAGGCTTTAAACCTTGTTTAATAGAATCGTTTAGGAATAAGTGGGTTTTATTTGGCATAAATTGGTTTCGCTTAATTGGAACTCTTTTATATTTGGAAAAATCATAAAGAGAAATACTACCCAACTATTGAAAAATATTGGGTAGTCACTTAGAAATCATTTTCATATCAAAAGGACCTTCAATTAGAAATATATCATATTAACACCGATATCTTTACATTTCATTGAAGGGGACACAACCTTGGTTTAGTTTATCAAATTAATTACAACCTTATTTAACCTTACTTGTTACTATTTTACTCGATTATCACACAATCAACTACCATACTTTTGTTACTCAAACATAATAGAAATACGATTTAAGTTAAGCTTCACACTACTCAAGTAAACGTTTCACGCCTATTCCCTGTGGGATTCGACCCCAACCTCGTTGGGTTACTATATTTGACATCGATCTCTTTACACTATTTTAAGGTGTAATTTGATCGTATCAAATTTTGCGCCGTTTCCCGGGAATACAATTTTAAAAATTACTAACTAGTGTGAACTTTACTTTACATATTTTGTATTTCATCACACTTTACTTGGTGTGTCAGGTGAAAATGGCTGATATTGAATATGATGAAGAGGAGAATGACTTTGAGGACATTGAGGAATACATTGATGACACTAACGCTATTCTCCCTCCATGGGTTGAAGCTGCAACATTCAAAGTAGAGCACGAGTTAATCCTAATGCTTAAGGAGGAAGGATTATTCAGGAACTCTATGGATGATGATACAATGAAACACCTTAGGAATTTCTTGGGTGTGTGCGCCATGCATAAACAAAACAATGTGACAGATGATGCTTTGAGATTGCGGGTGTTCAAATACTCATTGTCCGGAGAGGCAAGAAAGTCGATTCAAAATCTACCTCCTCAATCTATCACATCTTGGCCCGAACTTGTCCGTGCATTCTTGTCCAAGTGGTTCCCAAAAAGCAAGAAATCCGAGCTTAGAGATGAAATCTTCTTTTTCAAGCAACTACCAAGAGAACATTTACATGAAGTTGGGGATCGATTCAAGTTGTAATTGGTGAGGTCACCGAACCATGGTTTTCCGGAGAAAATTTTGATGGAGCAATTTTACATGGGATTAGATCCATTATCCCAATTCATAGCCAAAAACGCAGCAGACGGATCTTTCATGGACAAATCATTTCCCAGGATTACACAAATTCTGGACAAAATGGTCGAACACAATCAAGCATGGCACTCATAAAATGCTAGTGGTGGAATTTCCTACGGTACTCCCTCTCTTACCAACATGATCAAAGAGAAAAAAGAGAGAGACCAATTGATTTCCGGTCTTGCCACAAACATTGGTGTGTTGACAAAGATGTAGACAAAAAATCATACTAAGAAAGTAAATGTTGTGGAGGACATGTAACCAACGGGAAATCAAGATTTTGAAGAAGCCAACTATGTTCACAATCCTCAAGGTGGATACCTCCAACAAAATCAATGGAGTCCAAACCCGCAAGGGCAAGTCCAACAAAATTAGTGCAATGACCAAGGTGGGTCGAGTCAAGGTAATTGGAACAACAACAATAGCAATTATGCCAACCAGAGTTCCAACCCCTATGTTCCACCGAAGGTGCAATATTACAAGGAGGATCCTTCAAATGAATCTAATATGGAAGGATTTCTTGAAAAGATCTTGCAAATAAAGAGAGAGGTGAGGCTACAATGAATAACATGTCCAAAATAGTGGGATCGCATACCGCCTCCATACAAAAGCTTGAGATGCAAATGCGAGACTTGTCAAGAGAACAAAATCCCAAGCTCAAAGGTACTCTTCCAAGTGATAAAATTGTCAACCCAAAGGGGAATGTGATAGGTCCATCTTCTCATTGCATGTCTATTACTACTAAAACCAGGAAAGTTCTTCAAGATGAAAGTGAACAAGTAATTGGGGTAGATGATCTTGAGCAAGAAGTGGAGGCACAACTTGAGGTGCCGGTTGTTGTTGAAAGTGAGAAGCCCACCCAAGAGGTGAAAATCCAAAAAGAAAAGCATGAAGAGGTTAAGAAAAAGGTGAAGGAGACCCCAAAAGCTCCTCCACCGATTCCTCGACCTACTCCTCCATTCCCTCAAAGGCTTGCAAGAAGGGTAGATGATGGCAAGTTCGGGAAGTTCTATGATATTTTGAAGCAATTGTCGGTAAACATCCCTTCCTTGGAGGCTTTCCAAGAGATGCCGAAATTTTCCAAGTACTTAAAGGACTTGATGACCAAGAAGAGATCTACAAATAATGAAGTGGTGAATATGACTCACCAGGTTAGTTCTATTATTGCTACAACAATCATTGAGAAGAAGGAAGACCCGGGAGCATTCACTATCCCATGTACTATCGGGTTGAGAGATTTTGCAAGAGCACTTTGAGATAACGAAGCTAGCATAAATTTGATGCCTCTTGATATTTACAATAAAGCGGGATTGGTTTCGCCAAGACCTACGAGTATGAGATTGCAAATGGCCGACCGTTCAATCAAGAAACCCGTGGGTATTGTTAATGATGTCTTGGTAAAGGTGGGGAAGTTCATTCTCCCGTCCGACTTTGTTATCCTTGATTGTGTGGTTAACAAGAAAATTCCTATCACTTTGAGAAGACCATTCCTTGCTACGGGAAGAGCTTTGATGGACTCAAAACCAAAAGAGATCAAGTTCCGAGTAAATGATAACGAAGTCACTTTCCAAGCTAGTAAGGGTTTGAAGTTGCCGAATGCATATGAAGGGGTCTCAGTCATAGATGTTGTTGATGAGGTCGAATATGCTAGTGACATGAAGATGGAGGAAGAGTGCCTTGGTGAGGCCTTGGCGGCAATCTTGGTACATTTTGATGGTAAAGACATGGAAGGGTATGTAGAAGTCGTGAATGCATTGGAAGGACGTGGGTCCTACACTTATGCACCGAAGAAGCTCTCTCTTGACTTAGAGAATAGAGCCACTCCTCCCGCAAAGCCTTCCATCATTGAGCCACCACAACTTGAGCTTAAACCACTTCCATCACACTTGAGGTATAAATTTCTTGGCTCTAATGCTACTTTACCCATAATTGTTTCCTCTTTGTTGGATGATGTGCAGGCAGGTAAACTGTTGAATGTCTTGCGGGAGAACCGTCAAGCAATTGGATGGAGAATAGAGGACATCCGAGAAATTCCCGCTGGAATATGGGAGCATAAAATCCAATTGGAGGAAGGAAGTAAGCCGAGTGTTGAATACCTTAGGAGATTAAATCCATCAATGCAAGAGGTGGTCAAGAAAGAGATAATCAAGTGGTTGGATGCCGGGGTTGTCTACCGCATTGCGGATAGTTCGTGGGTGAGTCTGGTGCAATGTGTACCAAAGAAGGGAGGCATGACAGTAATTCACAATGAAAAGAATGAACTTACCCCAACACAGACGGTCACCGGGTCGAGAGTATGCATGGACTATCAGAAGCTCAACAGTGCCACGTGCAACGATCATTTCCCTATGCCTTTTATTGATCAAATGCTTGATCGTCTAGAGGGAAGATCATTCTATTTATTCCTTTATGGGTACTCCGGCTACAACCAAATCAACATAGCATTGGAGGAATAAGAAAAGACAACATTCACTTTCCCATATGGAACGTTTTCCTATAGTCGAATGTCGTTTGGTTTGTGCAACGCTCCGACTACCTTTCGAAGATGCATGATGTCCATCTTCTCAGACATGGTGGAGGAGTTCCTAGAGGTTTTCATGGACGACCTTTCGGTGGTAGGTGACTCTTTTGTGCATTGTCTTGACAATCTTAGACAAGTGCTCAAGAGATGTGAGGAGACTAGCCTTGTGCTTAACTGGGAGAAATGCCACTTCATGCTGGACGAAGGAATTGTCTTGGGCCATAAAATTCCAAAGAATGTCATAGAGGTTGATCGAGCAAAAATTGAAATCATCTCCAAACTTCCTCCACCAACCTCGGTAAAAGGTGTCCGGAGTTTTTTAGGTCATACCAGATTCTATCGGCGCTTTATCAAGGACTTTTCCAATATTGCAAATACTATGTGCAAGCTCCTTGAAAAAGATACCAAGTTTGTGTTTTATGCAAAGTACCTTAAGGCATTTGAGGAACTAAAAGAGAAGCTCACCACGACACCCATTATTGCCACGACGGATTGGTCTCTTCCATTCGAGCTCATGTGTGACGCCAGTGGTGTAGCAATTAGAGTAGTTCTGGGTCAACGACATAACAAGGTTCTCCATCCCATATATTATGCAAGCAAGACGCTCAATGGAGCGCAAGTGAACTATATTGTGACAAAGCAAGAGCTTCTTTCCATTGTATATGCTTTTGAAAATTTCCGAGCTTATTTGTTGGGGTCTAAGGTGGTGGTTTACACCGATCATGCCGCTCTTCGCTATCTCACGGAGAATAAAGATGCCAAACCAAGGTTAATCTGGTGGGTCCTCTTATTGCAAGAATTTGAATTTTAGGTCAAGGACCGCAAGGGCACAGAAAACCAAGTGGCGGACCATCTCTCTAGGCTTGAAGAAGAAGGACGACCAAAGGAAAATCTTGATATCAATGACACATTTCCTGATGAGCACATCTTGGCATTGTCTTCTTCATCTACTCCTTGGTACGCCGATATTGCTAACTACTTGGTTAATGACCTCATTCTGGATGGATTTGAAGCTTACCAGAAGAAAAAGTTCTTGAGAGAGTGTCAGCAATATTACTGGAAAGAACCATTCTTGTTCCGCATTTATGCTGATAACATCATTAGGAGATGTGTTCTAGAAGAGGAGATGATGCCAATTACAAAGGCTTTCCAAGACTCACCGCTTGGGGGTCATCATGAGGGAAATCGAATGGTGGCGAAGGTACTTGAATGTGTTTATTATTGGCCGTCGATTTATCATGATGCCAATCAAATGGTCAAGGCTTGTGACCGATGTTAGAGGCAAGGATCAATCTCTAAGAGGCATGAAATGCCAATGCACTTTGTGATGGAGATCGAGATGTTTGATGTGTGGGGAATTGACTTTATGGGCCCCTTTGTAAGCTCATGTGGTATGAAATACATCTTGGTGGTTGTGGACTAAGTGTCCAAATGGGTTGAAGAAATTTCCTTACCGAATAATGAGGCAAGGCGTGTGACCGCATTCTTAAAGAATAACATATTCACGCGGTTTGGCACTCCTAGAGACATTCTTAGTGATGGTGGGTCTCATTTCTGTAACAAGGCTTTCACGGGGCTACTAGAGAAATATGGCGTCAAGCATAAGGTGGCCAGAACTTATCATCCCCAATCAAGTGGCCAAGTTGAACTTTCCAACCGGGAGATAAAGAATATTCTAGCAAAGACTGTTAATGCGAACAGGACCGACTGGTCAAGGAAGCTAGAGGACGTATTGTGGGCATACCGCACAACGTAAAAAAACCCTATTGGCACTTCTCCTTACCAGTTAGTCTTCGGCAAGTCTTGTCATCTACCCGTAGAACTGGAGCACAAAGCCATGTGGGATTTAAAACGGTTGAACCTGGATTCGACTGAAGCTGCAAATTTGAGGTTAACACAACTCAATGAAATGGAAGAATTCCATTTCCATGCATATGAAAGCGCAACTGTGTACAAAGAAAGGATGAAGTTCGTCCACGACAAAAATATCTTGAAAAGGGAGTTCAAGTCGGGTGACTTTGTTTTGCTCTTCAACTCAAGGCTCAAATTGTTTTCGGGCAAGCTCAAATCGAAGTGGTCCGGCCCGTTCAAGGTTGTAGATGTATCCCCTTTTTGAGCCGTGGAATTAGAATCGGAGGATGGGCTCCGAACATTCAAAGTGAATGGCCAGCGAGTCAAACACTACTTGGGCACAGATGCCGAAAAACACTTGGTGGACCAGTTGGCTCTCAAAGATGATCCATGCCCAACAAATGAGTGAACCAAAGAAAAGCCAACTTCGTTGTGCCGCGACGTTAAATCAAGCGCTTCATGGGAGGCAACACATGTGTGGTAACATCCTTTTTCTCATTTAAATTTTAACTTTTTGTTAGTTAGATTAAATTGAGAAAATCAAAGTGTGTGTTAGAGTGCAGGTGATTCAAAAGGTCATAAAAAAGGGTAACATTGCGAGTGAAAGGGAAGAAAAGTCACCATGGTAAGTCTGATACACAAATGCGGTCGCATTTTCACTATGCGGACCGCATAGTGGTCGCAGACCTGGGCAGTTGGTACAGCAAAAATTGGTGGCTGAAATGCGGCGAGGACGTGCACTTTGTGGACCGCATATTAGTTATGCGATCGCATAAGTGCACCGCATTGTGGAAGATGAGCAACCTGAGTTGAAACCACTGCATAACACTTATGCGGTGACTTACCCACCGCATTTTCACAGGTAAGTAGCCATATACCCCTTCGCACAACCCCCATCGTCTGCACACCAGCACTCAAAAACAAACACTTAGCACTTAAACAAAAACAAAACAAAAAGGAAAAGAATAAGGGAAAACGGCTAGCCGCAATTGAAAAGGTGAACAAAGACTACAATTTTTGAATTCATCTCCTTGATAATTTCTCAGTCATCAAGTACTGGTATGTTCTCCCTTCCCGGTTTCGTTTCTGTAATTTTTAGTTTTAATATTGTTGTGTGCTATCCTGTTGTATTTGTTCCCTTTTTGTGTTTGTTCTTTCTCCCTCTTCGTTCTTTGGGTTATATGCTCGTAATTGGAGGGGGGGGGGGGTGTTCGTGCATAATTGATTAAGTTTGGGCTTGCTGGGGTAGTGACTTAGAATCACCATTGTAAAGGGTAAAGGTAAACCCTTGAGGAAGATGATTTTTGCGGGCCGCATAGTCGATTTGCGGTCCGCATCATTGTCGCATATGAAACCCTAGGTGACTTGAGGAAGATGAAAAAATGCGGAGGCTTTGCGATCACATTTGTGATATGCGGACCGCAAAGCCACCACCTACTCAAACAGTTTCTGGCCTGATGCAACATGTTGTTTGTGACTGTTTTGCGATCGCAGATCCATCTTTGTAGTGGGTTTTGCGATCGCATAGTGTGATGATCTTTCCAAGTGCACAGTTTGCGATGGTTATGGAAACCGCATAATGGATATGAGATCACATAACCCATAGCATAATTGATTCCTTTTAACAGACAGAAATTTTGCGACAGGTTTGCGATCCGCATAGTGGTTATGCGACCGCATAACCTGTCACATATTTGAATTTTTTTTGTAACGTTTTCTTCTGATGTCATCTATGTCACTCACACTTCGTTTTTTGCAGATATGGCTCCCAAGAAATCTTTTGCTACTAAGAAAAGGGCCTCCACCATCCATCAAGAACAATCAGCCAAAGGTTCACGACCAAAACCATCCCAACCTATTGTTGAACATCCATCCTAGTCGGATGAAAAGGAAACCTTGCCATCAGTCAACTTACAGGCTGAGACAAGAAGAAAAAGATGGGATTATTTCCAACTCCGTTTCGGGCTAGCAAGCTCTATGAAGTTGTATAAAGAATGGCTCTCAAAACGGAAAATCCTTGAAGAGAAGCAGCAGAGTCTGAACGGGCTACAGGAGCAGTACTCTCTCATATTGGAGAACATCAAAGCTAGAAACTGGGAATGCTTCACTGAGGTGCCCGATGGTTTCAATGAGACACTGTGCAGGAGTTTTACGCATCATATGGAGCTTTTAGAACACCTCATCACAAACACAACAAAGTCTTCTGTGAGACTGTCATGGTTCGAGGGATGATAGTGCTTTGTGACAGGGGCACGATAAATGATCTATATTTTAAAAGATGGAGTCCGAGCACAGCTGAGTATGAGGCTAAATGGGCTAACAGAGATGGTGAGCGTGCCTGGATTGCCTCAGTGATCGCAACAGGGACTCCCACTTGGATTAACCCTTTGCATAAAATATTCAAGGAATATCTCACATGAGAAGGTAGATTTCGGCTCAGCTTTGTCACCTCTCGCTTTATACCGTCCCGGAATGAGACTGACATAAACATTGAGAAAGCTCTTCTCATTGCATGCATTATGACCGGGATCAAGATTAATGTGGGTGACATTATCTTTCGAGAGTTAGGGATACGAGCCAGCCAAACAGCCACATCACTTCCTTTCCCATGCTTGATCACAACCCTCTGTAAAATTGTGGAAGTTCATTCAATGCCACACTATGACAAGATTGGGAAAGCGATGAAGGATATTGATATCACGCGCATCAGTGACTCGGTGCCACGGTAGTTGCTGCTCCTCCAGAGGTTCAAATTCAAATTCTGCTGATACTAACATCTCAGACTCCCAAACACATGTTTCTCCTCCGGCCACAGTGGCATCCACTGGCATTCCATACCCACTTCTCAGTCCACTATTGCCAAGCCTTCTGTCGCACTGCCAACCCTTTCGAGGCTCGGTCTCTTAGCTCAGCATTAAAATGCTAAGGTAGATCGGCTTCTAAAGGACCTCCCCACTTTGATCAGGCAGGCCCTGACTCCTATCCAGTCCTCAGTGACAACACTCCAACAATAGCATTCATCTTATGAGGATAACCTCAAGCGGATTAAGGTAAGGCTTGAGAAGGTAGATCAGGGTGAGGTTGGAGGCCTGCCAAAGCTCCATGATGAGGTTGACACATTGAATACTGGGCTACAAACAATGCAAAATCTAGAGTTCTATCTATCCTCCTTCATGCCAAAGGAAGGAGAGCAGGGAGCGGGCACGTCTGTCGCTGGGTTAGGTATGGACTTCTCCACCTTGATGACATCTCCTGAGCCACAAGCTGTCGGGGCTTCCCTGACTCCAGCTCCCCCTGCACACAGTGACATCCCTTCTGGGGAAGATTCCGGACACTCTGCAGAGTCCGAGGATTGGGAGACAGACAAGGAGGAGACTGATGAGGAGTCATGGTCCGAGGAGGATGAGGGTCCTCATGAGAAAGACAAATAGGTTGTTGTCCCTACAACTGCATAGGACGAATAAGAAGTAGTTGTTCAAAAGGCGATAGAACATTCGCTAGCAGACTTGGTCGCCCAAGCCCATCCATCGACCACTCAGCTATTAGTTGGAGATCCCTCCACCATCAGTGGAGGTCACTCCTCAGGCTGAGATCTCATCAGTTCCAGCTTCAGTGTCCGAGGGTGACCCCACTACCATTCAGCAGGCTTCCGACTCCCATAGTTCTTAGTGCGCCTTAGGGAGCCCCTAAACTCTAATTTACATTTCTTATGCATTGGGTACAATGCATGATTTTAGTTGGGGGTGGGATAGCCTATGACTTTTTGTAATCGTTGAACTCTTATACATATGTTTGTTATATAAGAAAATATCTCGTTAACTATTATATATACTCGTGTCGTCTTTGTATATATGTTATCTTTGTATATAAGAAAAACCAAAAACAAGTAGATAGTTGTATGCATGTATATCTTTAGTAATTAGCAATGAATTCCCCTTGGTTTTTCTTCGTCGGGTTCTTTTCCAAGGGTGTAATAATAGAACCATGGCAGTAGGACGAAACATTTTGATCGGTTTGGTGTAATTGTCTAGTTTCAAGCATCTATGTCTATAAATAACATGTACCCTTCCGTTGATATATTAAAAAAACAAAAAAAAAAATTATGGTTAATCGTCTGTGTGAACTTGAGGCTCGCTCTTTGACTCTATGTTTACTTAGAATCATGCATGTAATATAATGAAAGCTCCGACTTTCCAAGTGTTGACTCGAAATCTAAAACTATGTTGAGTCAAATGGTTTATGTGCCATGTTTGTTAGTCTTTGTGTAAATAATTCTTGTGTTTACTCTTTTCATCTAGAACTTGTCGGTTGGTCTTTTGGAGCTAATGATAAGTACATTTGGTTGGAGAAATGACCTTAGGCAGTCTTTGTGTTATTTGAAAACCCAGTTAGCCTTTCAAGCTACCCATTGTATAGATATTATCACTAGTTACTCCATTTGAGTCTTTAACCCTTTTCTTTGGCCACCTCATTACAAATTTGTCCCCTTCTGTAAAATAATCCCTTATTTGAACCTGTTCCTCCTTGAACAAGTGAGAATGAGGCTAAAAGCCTAAGTTGGGGGTGTGGTGTCACGTTGGAAATTGGCAAGGTTATACATTTAGTGTAGGAAGTATACCTCAAAATATTCAAATGAAATTATTCAAGCTCCATAAGAAAAATAAACAAAAAAAATAGAAGAAAAAGAAAAGAAAAAGAGATATTTGTATATATATAAATATGGAGCTTTGAAGAAAATTAGAAAGGTATATAAGGTGGTTCAATGTTGGTAACTAGGAGCCAATGAGGGATATGTGGTTTGAAAAGAAACAAAGGACAACAAGAGAGAAAAAGGTGAGTAGTGTTCAAGGAGGGTGTAGTCACTTGTACCCAAATTGTTATCCGACCCTTCCATAAGCCTACATTACAAGCTTAAAATGTCCTTATGGGATATCCAACCGAATGTTCTTGAATAGGCGACGAATTAAAATAAGGGAAAGCTTATGGTAGGATGTGTTGTAACACTTAAAACTCTTTGTGAGAGTGAGTGTCTTTGTGAATATGTCCCTTTTTATTGTCATTGTAAATATTGTGCGTTTGGGACCTTCTTTTTGGTGAGGGCACATGAACTGTGAGGTTTAACAGAAGTTGAGTAGTCGAATGCAAATGCACTCAGCTGAAAGTAACATTTTGTCATATTGGTCGAGGCTCAAAGTTCACAAGCTGATTAGTTTTTTTTTAAATAACAATGATTGTTCAGAAAGGGTAAATAAACGAAAGTGCATGCTTGTAATACTGGTGATTAATACTATCCACATTCACTATGGTTTCATGTCGTTTAGTTGGAGTCTAGAATAGGATAGAGTCGTTTTAGTTGATTGAGGACAAGCAAGAGTTTAAGTTGGGGGTGTTGATGTGCCGAAGAATTTCGGCACATTTAATACCAATTGCTTAGGTTTTAGCTCGTTTTAAATGCGATTGTCTTCTATACTTATGTAATTTTGATGTTTTGCAGTGCATGATGCTTGAAAACCCAAAAGCATGGAAATGAAATCAAAAAGGCGCAAAGGGAAAAGAAAAAGGCAAAATACGATCGCACATTTGAATCTGCGGACCGCAAATCCAACATGCGGACCGCATAATGCTTAGAGTAACCGCAGAGTACAACAACAGTTTTGGCCAAATTCAAGCGCAAGAAATGTGGTCCATTATGCGACCGCATAACAAGTTTGCGGGCCGCATAATGGATCGCAAACCTCCTGCAAAAAAATGTTGAGATGAGAAATGCGATGATAATATATGGTCGCATATCAACAATGCGGACCGCATAACTAGACTGCGATGACAACTTGGAACCTAGGGTTTCAAATATGCGATGGACATGAAGGAAAATGCGGACCGCATATCTGTTATGCGACAGGAATGCGGTTGCACAGTTGACCCGGAGGGGCATTTTTGTCCGAAATTGGTCCCGAGTTTTAGCCCACTATAAATAGATTTATTGGGGTTTTTTGGGGGAATCTTGTCTGAGAAAAGAGATACATTCCATACATTGAATATTCCCATATTTTGGAAGCATTAAGAGTGAAGAATCTTGCACTTTGTAAGCTTTATGACATTTAATATTCTCATCTTTTTGTATTTTAGCATGTGTAGCTAAGATTAAATAAAGGTTGTGGACCCTAAATGGGTGTAATGTCAATGAGTGTTTAACATTGAATATATGTATAATGGTTAGTTGATATTTATTTACGTCTCATTCTTCATTTATTGTTGGTGGTTGCAAACATTAACAAGTATATTCTTGCTTTACTTGGAAAAGTGAGTTAGGGTTTGGTAGAAGTAAATATCAAAGACTCAAGGCTTTAAACCTTGTTTAATAGAATCGCTTAGGAATAAGTGGGTTTTATTTGGCATAAATTGGTTTCGCTTAATTGGAACTCTTTTATATTTGAAAAAATCATAAAGAGAAATACTACCCAACTATTGAAAAATATTTGGTAGTCACTTAGAAATTATTTGCATATCAAAAGGACCTTCCATTAGAAATATATTATATTAACACCGATAGCATTACATTTCATTGAAGGGGACACAACCTTGGTTTAGTTTATCAAATTAATTACAACCTTATTTAATCATACTTGTTACTATTTTACTCGATTATCACACAATCAACTACCATACTTTTGTTACTTTAATGGAATAGAAATACGATTTAAGTTAAGCTTCACACTACTCAAGTAACCTTTTCACGCCTATTCCCTGTGGGATTTGACCCCAACCTCGTTGGGTTACTATATATGACATCGATCGCTTTACACTATTTTAAGGTGTAATTTGAGCGTATCAGCTTCCACAGACTTCGAGGAAATTCGATGTTATTTGGGTGATTGTGGATCAACTGACCAAGTCCGCGCACTTCATTCTAGTTGAGACTACTTATTCTTCGGAGCGGTTGACTAAGACTTACATTCTCGAGATATTTCGCCTTCATGGTGTGCCAATGTCCATCAGTTTAGATCAAGGCACGTAGTTTACATCGTAGTTTTTGAGAGTCGTACAACAAGAGTTAGGCACCTTGGTTGAGTTGAGCACACCGTTTCACTCTCAGATGGATGGACAGTCCACGCGCAGTATTCAGATATTGTAAGACATGCTACGTGCTTGTGTCATTGGGTTGGGGGGTTCTTGGGATCCGTTTCTGCCGCGCGCGGAGTTTTCCTACAACAAAAGCTACCAGTCGAGCATTCACATGGCTCTGTATGAGGCTTTGTATGGGAGACAGTGTAAATATCTGGTGAGTTGGTTTGAGCCGGGTAAGGCTAGTCTATAGGGTACTAACTTGGTTTAGGATGCTTTGGATAAGGTTAAATTGATTTCGGATCGACTTCGCACGACATAGTGTAGACAAAAGAGTTACGCCGACCAGAAGGTTCATAATGTTTCTTACATGGTTGGGAAGAAGGTTCTGCTCAAGTTTACACCCATAAAGGGTGTTATGAGGTTTGGGAAGGGCAAGTTAAGCCTTCAGTATATTGGGTCATTTGGGGTACTTCAGAGGATTGGAGAGGTGGCTTACACGATTGACTTTCCACCTAGTTTGTCGTGTATGCGCCCAGTATTTCATGTTTCTATGCTCCAGAAGTATATCAGTTATTTGTCTCATGTTTTGGATTTCAGCACAGTTCATTTTGATGGCAATTTGACTTATGATGTGGAGATGGTGGCCATTTTGGATCGGAAGGTTCAGAAGTTTAGTTCAAAGGACATAACTTCAATGAAGGTGCAGTGGAGAGGTCAGCCAGTTAAGGAGGCTAAATGGGAGACAGAGAGGGAGATGCGGAGAAGATATCTACACCTATTTAAGACTTCTAGTATGTTTCTAGACCCATTCGAGGATGAACATTTGTTTAAGAGGGGGAAAAGTAATGCCCCGGCCAGTCGTTTTGAAAGTTGTATGCTCGTTTGTTTTACTGCTCATTTTGTACTTTATAGCAGTTATGTGACTTTCCAGGGTAGTCGGTTTGAATCCGGAGAGATTTTGGAATTAAATGAGACACTTAGTCTCACAGTTGAAAGCATTAATTTATATGGTTGATCGGATGTTGAATTATATGTAAATGACTCCGAAATGGAGTTTTGATGGTTCTGTTAGCTCTGTTTGATGAATTTGGACTTAGAAACGTGTCCAAATTGTGATTTGGAGTCCCGTAGTGGAATTAGGCTTGAAATAAAGAAATTGGGTTTTTGGAAAGTTTGAGCGAGAGTGGACTTTTTGATATCGGGGTAAGACTCCAATTTTCCGGTAGTTGGAGTAGGTTTGTTATGTCATTTGTGACTTATGTGCAAAATTTGGGGTTAATCGGACATGATTTGATAGGTTTCGGCATAGTTTGTAGAAGTTGGAATTCCTTAGTTTCAATATACTTGAATTGGGGTGCTATTCGTGTTTTTGAAGTTGTTTGCGTTGATTTGAGGGCAAAGCTAAGTTCGTATTGTTCTTTAAGACTTGTTGGTATGGTTGGTCTAGGTTCGGGGGGCCTCGGGTTGATTTCATATGGTTAATGGATCGAAAATAGAACTTGGTGCATGGCTGTAGCAGGGATCTACTGGTGTAACCGCACCCGTGGAGCTTTGATCGCAGGTGCGGGCTGTGTTTTGCAGATGTGGCTTTTGGAGGGAAGTGTGCAGGGGACTGGAGGTGCGAGGGATATACTGCACTTGCGTGACCGCAGATGCGGCAACGGGATCGTAGAAATGGAAATATGCATCGAAGCCGGGTTCGCATAAGTTGTTGGTGGCTCGCAGAAGCGAGTCCGTAGGAGCGGAGAAAGCCGTAGAAGCGGTATGTGGTCGCTTCTGCGACGCTGCAAAAGCATGCAAGTGGCCGCAGAAGCAATAGTACTGGGCAGATTAAATAATTAATGAGAGATTTTCTCGGATTAAGGTAAGTAACAGTTCTAAATTTAGTTCTAAGGGTACAAACCCCGTATTATGTGTCATGTGTTTTGTTTTGATGTGACGGGCATGTGGGCGTGCACCGTAGGAATTGTGACTTGGTCAATTCAATGGAATTGTTAATTTGGTGTTATCCGTAAATTTTCCATGTATTAGAGAAATTGAACTGCAAAATCATGTTAGAAATCATGTTAGACCATGTGTTGACACTGTAGGGACCGAAAGAGGTCGTGTACATGTTGAATTATCTACTAAATTGCTTTTTGTACCCAGTCACAGTATTACTTAAATATAACATTTAGTCTATGTTGTTCATTATTGATGCATTATATAATTTTTGTGTGGACCGATTATCATTTATTTTTAGAGCCCGAGAGACTAGAGAGGTTGATGAATGAGTGAGGCCAAGGGCTTGATTGTGAGAATATTTATGGTATCTGGCTACACGCCGTAGCATGTTTCATTGATATATGCCATGATTTTCTTGTTATAGCGCTTGGGCTGAAGGAGCCCCTCCAGAGTCTGTACATACCCCCAGGGAGCGGAGCTACCTACTAAGTGCGAGAGCGGAGTGTCGAATATCGAATTTTGACTGCCAAGTGTTGAGTGCTGAGCGATCGAGAGGAATGAGTGACTGTTAGGAAAGAGTGATTGGGAGGTTGGAATGAATGGGAGGACTGAGTAACTCTTGCTCTGTGAGGATGCATTCGACTTCATTATTGTTTCACTTCAGCTATCATATATTATTGTCTTGAAACTTCTAAGAGATATTATCTTATGTTTCAATCGAACTTGACATGAATTAACTATTTTGACCTTAATTGTCGAACTTGAAAGCATGTCTACCTTCCTATGTTGAAATTATTGTAATTGAACTTTAACCGTGAAGCTTGTCACTACTTTCAGTCCTTTATTTGGTCTTGTTACTTACTAAGTTGGTTGTACTTACGCTTCACCCTGCGCTTTGTGTGCAGATCCAGGTGTTTCCGGGCACGATTGGTGTTGGTTTCATCGCACAGTTGATCTTTTGGAGATTTCAAGGTAGTTGTTTTGCGTTTCGCATGCATTGTCTCTCCTTCTCTATCTTTCCGTTTATTGTATTTAGTTCCAGACTATCATAGATAGTGTTTTCTAGACTTGTGATCTGTAGATGCTCATGTATTTTGTGACACCCTGATATTTTGGAACTTTCGCGTAGAGTTTAGGTTTCTATCCGTTTTATGATTACTATTATTATTTTAACTGCTTTAATTCATTTTTTGCTAAAATTATTGGAAATATTTTGTAATGTCGGCTTGCCAAGTACCACGTTAGGCTTTATCACCACCGGTTAGAATTTTGGGTCATGACACCCACACATCTATCTAAGCATCCTCATTTTTTCTACTCTTATCATCTGGACTTGAGAGTTCTTGACTTGCCATTACTCTACCTCATACAATATCAATGGTCTATTCACTACTCAGTAGAACCTACCTTTAGGTCTTGGTGGCACATTCTTATCGCACAAGACACCACATGTGAGCCTCCATTTTATTCATCCCGCTGCAATACAATGTGTGACATCATCATCAATCTCCCTCTTGAGTTTTGTCACTGAACTTGCATTCCAAGTATTATGTTTTAGTCATGCTCAATGTCGCGCCCCATTTTCTCGCGAAAGCGAGCTTTGACATGTTACAACTCTTTTACATGGGAGATGGGATGTTAAAAGAAGAGAAGAGTCGCCACTTGACGATTTTGAGGTGCGTTAGGGCACCTATTTTGCAAATAGCTCTGTTTGACTAGTCAACACCACCAAAGATCGAGTAAGGGCTAAATTACCTCAAAGAGAAGGTGTTAGGCACTCTTCGAGGTCCTGTCGCGTCCCCTTTTTTCTATCGCACGGTTTAGGTACGAAGAGATCGGGTTAATACATTATGGACAACTCCTTTAAAGAAAGGAAAAGTAGTCACCTAACGATTTAACGGTGCGTTAGGGCACCTAGAGTTGATAACTCATGAACTAGTTCGCATTACCAGAGATTGGGTAAGGGCTTGAGGTTATCCCAAGGGGAAGGTGTTAGGCACCCCTCAGGATCCACAACTGTGGGTCCCAGCCAATAAGTTTTGTGCATTTGGACGGTAAACAAGTAACAAATAAGGTTCAAATATGAGGGGATTTAAAGCAAGTATGAAAATATTTAAAGGTTTTCAGTAATGTAAACATTTGAAAAGAAGTATCCTAGGTTTAAAGTAATACGAATCACTTTAATGCAATACCCGGTATGTCACACCTCGGGGAGGCGGCTACACGTTGTATTAGCGCACCGGTCATCATATCCGTATTCTACCCTTCCCACCCCGTAAAGGTTATTTAAAACGCGTGTTGGTCACGACTGCTTAGTGCGTGCCATTACCCGTCCCATCCTCTTAGTCCTGGAGGATGATTAGGACTACTAACCTACCAAAGGCAGAGACTAGGTTGACTTAGGTGTAAAGGATAAAATACTAACAACAATGCAAAACAAGTAGGACACATGTAGTGGGGGTCACATAGGACAAGTAATATGCTCACAAATCCCTCCGCAATTAAACATGTAAATGGCACGTCTCAAACACAATTAAAGTCTCAAAATAAGGTTTAAAAATAAGAGTTATTGAGTTGAACATCAGTAGGTTTTGATGGTTTAGTAAAAGGATATGTTCTAAAATTTAGTAGTGAAAGCAAAGGTTCAATTAAGACTGAGCAATTCAAAAGGGAAATTGATCTTCAGAAATGCAGTAACTTAGAGATAGTAGTAGGATTTAGAAGTACCTAATGATTTAAAGTCTCCAGTAAAACATGGGTGAAAAATCATTGAAGCATAGTTTTGAAATAATCATGTGATTCCAAAGAAGAGTGATCAAAATACAGTATCTTAACGTAGAGTAGGACTCCACAGTTTTAATGATATTTGCAATAAAAGGAGTATATATATTGTTCTAAAAATACAGTAGCTTTTAAAGAAATACAAAGATTCAAAGTGATATGATTTTGAGCAGAAATAGGTAACATTGAAAACCCAATGATTTAAAACATAATGGAACAGGAACCAGATAAAAGAGGGAACGAATGCATGAAATCAGTACTTTGAAAACAGTGGAGTTTTAGAGTAAAGTATAATGAACTATGAAGAGGTAAAGAGTAGGAGTAAAAAGCGGTAAAGTTGGAGATTTTCAAAAGGGAACTGATTGGTTCTAATATCAGTAGGCAAATACAATTGGTTTGATTTTGATATGTATTAGGCCTAAAGTTTTCCTAGGCGTCGTATACATTGCTTAATCATTTTGAAGGGGTTAACATGCATCTTTTGACTCTAATTTTAGGAAGGAGGTATTTGCAGAAGCGCTTCAAACAGTTAACCATATTTTAATTGGATTAAATTACATGTTGATTAGGTATTTCGGCAACTGCAACTTGAACAAATATGAAGCTCTAAATAACAGGATATCTAATGCACATAGGAATATCCGAACATGATTTCTAAATGTTGATGATGATGAGAATGCAGTAATAGCCTTTTAGCAGTCTTATTACTTGTTGTAGGTGTGAATTATGATCATGGTTTGCAAGGTGAGTAGAATAGAAAAATGCTGAAAATAAAGAACCTAAAACAGGATTTCTAATGCATGAGGTGCATGTCCTAAACATGTTGTCTATTGCACATGTAAGTAAATAAGACCCTATAAGCATGTTTTCTACCCCTCATTAGTCTAAGCATTCATAGTCCCAACCCATATTCACTATCCAGCCCCAATTGTTTGTTTACAAATTATTACAAACCAAGGATGAATTACAATAATTGCAAAAGAAAATAAGAAGCTATTCTTATAGAGAGCCTTCAAACAGGCCCAACCTTCCAGCCTCACCCCTGCTGAGCCTCATAGCCTTACACGGCCTGGGTGCGGCTAAGCTCCCAAAGGTCCTTGTAAAGGGCCCTGGCCAATACCAGCAGCCAACAGTTTTTCCAAATTGAGATTGGTGCAGTGTAGAGTTACCAACCTCAATGTATCAAAGTTCAGAGGGAACTCATGGTTCCCTAAGCAATGCTTACATTGAGGAGGTGGAACCTAAATTTCTAGGAGTTGTGTGAAGTGCACAAAGAAGTAGTTAAGAAAGTATTGAGTTTGAAAAAGAGTGATTGAGACAACAGTTTAAAAAGATGATTTCAGAAAACGATGAATGATTTTGTAAACAGTTTTGCAAAAGGGAGATAATACAACTGCAGTTAACAAGCAAAGGAATTCAGAAAAAGGAATAACACAAGTAAGAACAGGGGGACAAATAATTCATAGATTAGCACAGAATAAGGTCACATATTTACCTAGTGACCACATAGTTGTCGCAAAGCAACACAAATTCATAGAATCACATAATTAGGCAAGGAATCAGATTTGTATAGCATTTAGACCTCATGTAGAGGGGGAAGGTTCATAACATAGGAGGCTAAACATGTACCAATGGTCATATTGAGAAGAGAAATATCAGATTACAACAAAGGAGCATGCTAATTGCATAAATTTTCACATAGAGTTACAAACATTATGAGTCATAATTTTACAGCACTCAGGCATTATGAAAAAGAAGACACTGATCTTGTAGCATGCTAAGGTAAACAGAGAACAAGAACAGAAGCATTATTAAGATAGACAAACAGTCCTGCTGACTTTACAGGGGTCAAACAAGGCTGCAACCAATCATACAAGGTAAAAACAGGAGATATCTCCTACCAAAAGAGAAACAGGAGATCACAGAAGCAACATGCAACATGTTATACTAAGAGAAGGGGGGGAATGCAATAGGAACATATTGATTACCAAAGTATTGAACATCCATAGAGAAACATATGAGGAAAAAATAGGAAAGCAAAGAAAAGACATGGCATAGAGCCATGTTAGTTGCAGGGTAGGCAATAGAACCATAGGATAAAGCATAAAAGAAACAACATGTAGATAAGTAGGAACTGAAACATAGTATAGAGTAGTGTAATTAAACCAGGAACATACCAGTTGAGCAGCAGATATAGCAAATGCAAAAATAGCACAACAAGATCAGTGTGTAGGACAAGGAGACACAAAGACAATAGCAGCAGAATGAGAGAGAGCAACAGCAGCAATGTACAGAATAAGAGAGATAGAGCAACAACAGGGCACAAGATCAATAAGGGACTACTCAGCCTTAGCTTTAACCTGGCTGAGTAGTCAGTAATAGATGCGAGGAACAAGTAGAGATGAAAGCACAGAAGAGTTTAGAGCAATAGTGTTTTGTGTTCACTGTGAGAATTTTAGTGTGAAAAACTCAATGTCAGTGTACTGCATGAGTTTTAGTGTAAGTCTGTGTGTCAGTGTCTTTTGCAAAGGGAGAAGACAAGTCTTTATATAGTTTTCGAAAATCGAATAGTACATGGTAGTAGCGATCAATCCATGTCAATTAAGGATAACAGGACCCCCTTTAATCAAGGGATTCTTATTCAAATGGTACTGTCAAGATGAAATAAGGCAAGGAATCAATCCAACAGGACTGATTCTCCCAAAAATAGAACAAGGAAGTCATACAATGCACAAATAGAACTAGATACATAGTGAGTTAATTAAGGCATGCTGTAGTAATATTACATTAAGGACTAAAAATAGGGTAATCATCTTAGCAATCAATCAAGAGGACTGGAAATCACAGGGAATCCGGAGGAAACAAAGAAAGCATAACATAAATAGGAAAAGGATTCAGAAAATAAGTACAGTATCACAAAAGGAAATACGCAATTGTTTATTTAAGGAAAATCTCACATAGGTATAACAGACATCACAAAAGGAAAATGCTCAATTGTGTATTTAAGGAGAATACTACATAAATATAACAGGAATTCAGAAGTTGGTACAATCAGTTAGTTGCATGGTTGAATCAACAAGTATTTAAGAGATAGGACATATTCGTAGAACAATAGTAGGAATCAGACATTGTTGCACTGAGTCGAACAAGAACAACAAGCGCAAATAACAAAATCGACCTAGGGTATTAGGGTTTCAACAATAGCAGTGCAAACAACAATAAACCACAAAATAATCACTTAAACATGGCACATGTAGTTAAAAATCGAAAAGAATTTTTTTTAAAGACGGGTTCAAGAACCCTAAATGTTAAAATCACTAAAAGGAATAGTTTTCTGGAGGAAACCAGGAATGTATGATAATAATGTAAGCATGTACGCAGACGTTAAAAAAAAGTCAGGAATCAGATGGTTAGGGTTTCGTGACAACGCGTAAAAGAGGGCAAATCCTCAGAGACGGCGTAGATGAGGCCGGAAAGTATGAAATCTTACTCAGATGGTCGAGGTTTGGCCAGAAAGCGGCAAAAGGCTCAATCGGAGGCAAGCGGGCTGCTCTAAGCCAGTTTGAAGAACCCAGGTTGGTGTTGAGCGAGTGAGAGACGAACGGGTGACCAAGGAGTGGTGAGAAACCATGGTTGCCGATGAGAGGACCGGCCGGAGAGAGGAACAGACCCTCATCGGAGGGAAGCTTCTAGAGAGCACTGAGAGAGATAGAGAGAAGAACAGTCGCGAAGGAAAGTGAACGGGAAGGGGGGTTAGGTTAGATGTTATTTTTGGTAATAGGAGATCTGGGTCGTTGATCTCATTTGATCAACGACTCAGATCAGCTTGGGGTTGGGCCGGGTACAAATAAGGTTTGGGCTGGGTAATCTAATTGAAATATGGGTTGGGTAATTAATTCAATTTATGGCTAGTTTTTAAATAAAGTAGGCTAGTTATTAAATACCAAATAAAAATAGGAAATTAACTAATAACATTATTTAATAAATTAAAAAGATGGAATTAAGTTAAAAAAGAAGTAAAATTACAATATTTAAAAAAAATAAAAATGTAAGAAATATGAATTTCGCATTTTAAAAGTATATAATGACTAATTAGGCCAAAACTGCAAAAATGATTGTAATTGAAATTAAATAGCACTCGACTGGTCAATTTACGAAATAATTGAAATCTAATAAGTAAAAACTGATTATAAATAAAATATTAAATTGAAAAAAGATTTTGAGATTTATTTAGAGCGTAATTTATGACTTATAAAAAATGTGAAAATAGTAAATAAATAGGAAATAATTCAAACAAGAATGTGTATAAATTAGGAAAACTACTCATTATTACCAAAAAATGATTTTGAAAACTTATATGTAAGTTTAAAATAATTTGAGGATAAATTGGGTATCAACAGCTGCCCCTCTTTACTTGGGAAGGATGAAAGAGTTATCAGGTAAAGATACGATGGCCAATTTTGACCTGAGATAAAGCTGCGGGATAGAATTCGGCCGCACCCTGGTTTCTGAGCTGCCTACATATCCCTGGTTTTACAGAAATTAGGCCGCCTGTAGTTCCGGAGTCATCGGCGAAATATACTGACGATGTTTTACAAGAACGGACACAAGGTGCATGGCGGGGTAAGAATACAAAGATTTTTCAGGGTTGTGACGAAGAACCGGAGCGGCCCGCTCCTGCGTGGTTGGCTATTCCAGCCGGGTTCCCTGCAAATAAAGAACGAATGTATATTGCGCATAATATAAACATTATGCAAGTTCCCTCGGACTATGAATGCTATCTTCGGACAATTAGGATGGTGTCCTTAGACTATGAGGTCCCGGGCCATGAATCGGTTGGTGCGGGATTTGCAGGCTATGAAATGATGTTCTCGGGCCATGAGGATGGTGCCTCTGAACCATGATGCCTTTGAATAATGATATGCAGGTTGAATATAAGAATTCCGCAGACCACAAAATGATGTTCTCGGTCCATGAGGATGGTGCCTCTGAACCATGATGCCTTTGAATAATGATATGCAGGTTGAATATAAGAATTCCGCAGACCACAAAATGATGTTCTCGGTCCATGAGGATGGTGCCTTCCAACAATGATGCCTTTGGACAAGTTGGCGATATTTCGGCCCATGAAGAATGCAATAGTATGGTGCTGACAAGACAGAGCTTAGTCTTGCGATTTGCAAAAAGGAAAGCGGGGCAGAGCTTAGCCCGAAAGAGAGCGTAGATAAATATCATTGTGAAAGGTAATTGTTTTGATAGATAAGAGTTGTGCGTAGTGAAGTAAAATGCGGATAGAGGTAGCGTGGAACCTCGAAAGGCAGAATGATAGCCTTATGCAAGGAGTAAAGAGAATGCAGGGAGACAGTGCTTAGTCTCAGAAGGAAGAATGGTATCCTTATGCAAATGGAGGTAGAGTTTAACCTCATGCAGATGGAGACAGAGCTTAGTCTCAGAAGGCAAAAAGGTAGCCTTATGCAAATGGAGGAAATAGAATGCAGGGAGACAGTGCTTAGTTTCGGAAGGCAGAATGGTAGCCTTATGAAAATGGAGGTAGAGTTTAACCTCATGCAGATGGAGACAGAGCTTAGTCTCGGAAGGCAGAAAGGTAGCCTTATGCAAATGGAGGAAATTGAATGCATGGAGACAATGCTTAGTCTCGGAAGGAAAAATGGTAGCCTTATGCAAATGGAGGTAGAGTTTAACCTCATGCAGATGGAGACATGGCTTAGTCTCGGAAGCCAGAAAGGTAGCCTTATGCAGATGCAAGTGTGGGAAGATAAAATGATAGTAAGAGTTCTTAGCTGATGATAAATTATGGCGATATGATTGTTGTGAATACGGAGCTGCTTGCGGTGATAGTAAATGTTGGCAATGCGGGACGGGTTTGAGAGTGTCTTGAGATGTCTTGCAAAGAATAAAGATCCTTTGGGCTTTTTCCACCTTTGTGCCTGCGTTCAAAGAAAAATCGTGAGTTTTGTAAAGGATAAGGTTAGTTCGTATCCCCTACTGGCTTGATCTGGCCTACTTGCTTGATGATGATGACTTTGCTTGTACCGGGGGGGGGGGGGGGGGGGGTTTAGTGTTGCTAAAACAAACTGCTTTTGAGAAGAAAAAAATATGCATGATTTGTAAAAAATGATATGATATATGGAAAGCATAGTTTTTCTTTGGGATAAACCGACGATTGTGATGTGGTTCAAGACATTGCAACCTCTATTGCGGCGGAGATTTGAGAGTTCCTTCTCAACCTTTGTCCCCAGTTTGATGGGCGAAGACTTCTGGCTATTACTGATGCGGTGCCAGGCTGAACTTGCTTCGGAATTTGTAGGTCCCTCCTCAAAATTGCTGCCCCAGTTTCCATTCGTGGGGAAAAAATGAAATTTTGATTAAAATGTGACCGAACCCACAAGGCTGCCTGCGTATCCCCTCTTAAACGGGAATCAGGTCAGGCGTAGTTCATTTACAGCATCGATAGAAAGCATAAAGGGTTACACATAGTAGCGCTTGAGTGCATCTGAATTGATTGGTTTAGGCCAAACTTCTCCATCCATTTCTGCGATAATGAGTGCTCCTCCTGTCAGAACTCGGTGAACCATGTACGGGCCTTGTCAATTGGGAGAGAATTTCCCTTTTGCTTAGTCTTGATGAGGAAAGACTTTCTTTAACACTAGCTGCCCGGTGTGAATCGCCTTGATTTGACTCTCTTGTTGAAGGCTCTGGTCATTCTGTTATGATATAGCTGACCGTGACAAACCGCGTTCATTCTCTTTACGTCTATGAGGGCCAATTGCTCATAGCGGCTTTTTACCCATTCTGCGTCGCTGAGTTCAGCTTCTTGTATAATTCTCAGGGATGGAATTTCAACTTCAGCAGGAATGACGGCTTTTGTTTCGTATACCAACATGTAAGGAGTTGCCCCGGTTGATGTACGAACCGTGGTGCGATACCCCAACAGAGCAAATGATAACTTCTTATGCCATTGCTTGTGTTTTTCTATTATCTTTCTTAATATCTTCTTGATGTTCTTGTTGGCAGCCTCGATGGCTCCATTCATTTGAGGCCTGTACGCTGTAGAATTTTTGTGTTTGATCTTGAAGTTTTCACACATTACTTTCATCAAATAACTGTTGATATTGGAGCCATTATCGGTGATGATTGACTTTGGAACTCCAAATCGACAAACAATGCGGTCGCAGACAAAATCGGCCACCACCTTCTTAGTAACTGCCTTGTAGGATGTGGCTTCGACCCATTTGGTGAAATAATCGATAGCAACTAGAATGAACCTGTGTCTGTTGGAGGCGGCAGGCTCGATTGGTCCAATAACATCCATGTGCCAAGCGGCGAACGGCCAGGGTGAGCTTGTTGCATTAAGCTCGTTGGGAGGTACTTTTATCATGTCCCCATGTATTTGACACCGACGACATTTGCGGACATACTGGATGCAGTCTGTTTCCATGGTCATCCAGAAATAACCAGCCCGAAGAATCTTCTTTGCTAGAACAAACCCGTTCATATGAGGGCCGCATTTACCAGCGTGTATTTCCTCCAACAGCTTCGTTGCTTCCTTTGCCTCGACACATCTTAGCAAACCCAAATTGGGAGTCCTCCTATATAGGATTCCTCCGCTGTGAAAGAAGTTGTTTGACAATCTTCGTAGAGTGCGCTTTTGAGTGGCGCTTGCAAGTTTTGGGTACTCTCCCTCTGCCCAGTGTTCCTTAATGTCATGAAACCAAGGCTTTCCATCTGCTTCCTCTTCAACGTGTGCGCAGTAAGGCGGCTGAGTGTGAACCCCTACTGGGATAGGATCAATGAAATTCTTATCTGGATGTTGGATCATGGATGACAAGGTGGCCAGTGCGTCGGCGAACTCATTCTGGATTCTGGGAACATGCCGAAATTCGATCTTCATGAACCTCCTTCTCAATTCCTGCACCCGATGTAGGTACGACAGTATCTTGGAATTCTTGGTCGCCCATTCTCCTTGGACTTGGTGTATCAATAAGTCTAAGTCACTGATTACTAATAATTCCTGAATGTTCATGTCGATGGCTAAATTAAGTCCAAGGATGCAGGCCTCATATTCGGCCATGTTGTTGGTGCAGGAGAACCTGAGTTTGGCAGATACCGGGTAATGTTGACCGGTTTCTGAAATCAAGACTGCTCCAATACCCACGCCTTTGAAGTTTGCGGCCCCATCAAAGAACATTCTCCAACCGTCGTAGGATTCTGCAATATCCTCTCCTACGAATGATACCTCTTCATCGGGGAAATACGTTTTTAGAGGTTCGTATTCTCCGCCCACAGGATTCTCGGCAAGATGATCGGCTAACGCTTGTCCCTTGACTTCCTTCTGAGTTACGTAAATGATGTCGAACTCACTTAATAGGATCTGCCATTTAGCCAGCTTGCCAGTGGGCATAGGTTTCTGAAAGATGTACTTTAGTGGGTCCATCCTGGATATGAGGTATGTTGTGTAGGCACAGAAATAATGCCTCAGCTTCTGTGCGACTCAAGTCAAAGCACAACAGGTGCGCTCTAATAGAGAATATCGGGCTTCATACGGGGTGAACTTCTTGCTGAGATAGTAAATTGCTTGCTCCTTTCTTCTTGTTTCATCATGTTGCCCGAGAACGCAACCGAAGGCTCTGTCTAATACAGCCAAGTAGAGTAATAGGGGTTTACCCGGCTCTGGGGGTACCAGGACTGGTGGTGTTGAGAGGTACTCTTTGATTCTGTCGAAGGCCTTTTGACAATTCTCATTCCATTTAGTTGCAACATCCTATCTCAGCATTTTGAATATTGGTTCACAAATGACGGTAGACTAGGCTATGAACCGGCTGATATAATTGAGTCGTCCTAGGAAGCTCATAACATCCTTTTTGTTCTTTGGTGGCGGCAATTCTCGGATGGCTTTGACCTTTGATGGATCTAGCTCTATTCCTCGACGACTGACAATGAACCCTAGCAGCTTCCTAGCATGAACCCCGAATGCACACTTCGCAGGGTTAAGCTTCAGATTGTATTTCCTTAACCTGTTGAAGAACTTTCTCAAATCTTCCATGTGATCAGCAGCTTTCTTTGATTTGATGATGACGTCGTCTACATATACCTCGATCTCCTAGTGAATCATATCATGGAATATAGCAGTCATGGCTCTCATGTAAGTGGCCTCTGCATTCTTCAGACCGAATGGCATCATTTTGTAGCAATACATTCCCCATGGCGTAAGGAATGCCGTTTTCTCAGCATCTTCCTCGTCCATCCAAATCTGATCGTAACCCGCAAAACAATCCACAAAAAACTACAGCTCGTGCTTGGCACAGTTGTCAATTAAGATGTGTATATTTGGCAAGGGGAAGCCATCTTTCGGACTAGCCCGGTTAAGATCCCCGTAGTCGATGCAGACTCTGACCTTTCCGTCTTTCTTTGGTACTGGCACAATGTTGGCTAACCAGGTAGGATATTCGACCACCCGGAGAACTCTGGCGTTGATCTGTTTGGTGACCTCTTCTTTAATTTTCAAACTCATGTCTGGCTTAAATTTCCTGAGCTTTTGCTTCACTGGCGGGCATGTTGGATTGGTTGCCAGCTTGTGGGCCACGATAGATGTACTGAGGCCAGTCATGTCATCATATGACCAGGCAGCTTGTGGGCCACGATAGATGTACTGAGGCCAGTCATGTCATCATAGATGTACTGATGGTGATAGAGGAATGCTGATGCGTGTTTCTTTGACGTTATCTGTGTTTCCCAGGTTGACGATCTCAGTCTCATCCAAGTTAGACTTAGGTCTATTCTCAAAGTTCTCGACTTCTTTAATAATATCCTCAGGTATATCATCCTCGTCTGACTCGAAATCCATTTGTTGCGTTGTCTCGTTGCAGGTCACAATCGTCGGTTCATCAAGATGATTAATAGTAATGCTGTGTAAAAATAAAGTAATGGAAAGGAAAATAGTAGCAAGTGAATATAAGTAAATGTAAGATTTGGAAATGCTTTGATAAATTGAGTAAACGTTCGAACATAAAAGCTCTTTCTTGCAGGAATTAAAAATGCGAAAAGGAAGGAAATGCTTTAAATAAATAAACTGCAGATAATGTTTGTTTTGTTAGCCTTGCTACCCCGAGACTCGATGGGCTCTGGTCGTCGTGACAGACCAATTGTTGAGATGCGACCCCTTGCTCACGACTTTTATGGAAGGACCATCCTCCCCCTCCTCTTCAAGGATAACACAGCAGTCCATATCCTCTTCATCCAGGAATAGATCCCTCATGGCTGCTAGTGCCTCTTCTTCGTTTGTACCATATATGACGTCAGCTGGCTGGAAAGTCTGCTCTATGCGGGGTATTGGCTGCTAAACGGGTAGTAGGGGTCGCGCCATGGTGGCGACCAGTCCTTGAACTCTTCCCAAGTGTACTCATACCCTATACCAAAGGTAGTACCATGCTTCTTGAGTGTTATAGGCTTTGTTATCCCTTGAAGATGCTTACCGAGCCCTTTACCTGGCTCGTACCCGTGCCAGTTCAGTATGCTTTCGGTCTTACTGTTCCACCACTTGCCTTTGTCAATAGCATTGACACGATCTATGTTATGATAGACTTCTCCGCCCAACTTTCTCCTTCCATCGATGATCGGAAAGGTCTGGCGACCGTAGATATGGTTGCTACTGTCGCCATGAATGATTACCTCTTGATGGTTCCATTCGAATTTCACATCTTGGTGTAAGGTTGATTCCACGGCCCCAGCTGCGTGGATCCAAGGTCGTCCCAACAATAAGTTGTAGGATGCAGGCACATCTATCACTTGGAAGTCTACATCAAACCAAGTCGGTCCCATCTGCAAGTGCAAAGTGATTTCCCCAATGGTAGATCTTTGCAAACCGTCAAAGGCTTTTACGTTGATCTCTCATTCCTTTATCTCATGTAGGCTTTTGCCCAATCTCTTGAGTGTGACCAGTGGACAAATGTTGAGGCTGGAACCCCCATCAATTAGGATCCTTGTGATGAAATTATCCTCACATTTCACAGTGATATGTAGTGCTCTATTGTGCCCTAGCCCCTCAGGCGGGGTAGCTCATCTTCATGGAAAGTGATCTTATGGCTTTCCAACACTTGGCCTACCATGTTGGCCATTTCCCCGCTGGTGATATTGTCGGGTACGTATGCCTCACTCAACACCCTTAGCAAAGCATTCCTGTGATTTTCAGAATTTTGTAACAGGGAGAGGATGGATATCTGAGCTGGTGTCTTGTACAATTGGTCGAGGACCGAATACTCCTTAGCTTGTATCTTTCTCCATTGATCATCAGAACCTATTTCAATGATGGGAGGATGACTGTTGGCCTGCTTGCTAGACTCGGACAAGTGCTCAGGGGTGTAAACTCTACCAATTCTCGTCATACCCTGTGCAGCGATAGCTTCCTTAGACTTGCCTTTGCCTTTCCTCCTTGCCTCAGCGGTATAGTCCCATGGAATGGCGTCTGAATAAAAAGGTGTCATTGTTGACATTTCCACAGGAATAGGTGAAGTCATTCTTATTCCTGCTGGACTATATGTTATAGATGGCCGGACTGCAACTTCGAGCGGTCGTACAAACTCAACTTCGTTCGGCCCTGGGGCTTTTCCTTTGGTGGATGATCTTGGTTCAAACTCAAGTGGAATGTTCATGTTTACCTCGACTTCCTCAGACGGCTGCATCTGGACCACAATCGGATTAAGAGTGATCGCAGGCTTCTTTGGATCCCCCTCTGCAATTAGCCCAATTGATCCCTCAGGATCCCAGTCATCATCAACTTCAATCATGTGGAAACCACCCTTATGGTCAGGCAGTGGATTATTGCGAACATTAGGAGCAGAGTCCTTGGCTACAATGACCTTGTTATCTATAAGGGTTTGTATCTTGTCTTTCAAAGAACGACATTCCTCGATAGTGTGTCCCTTCATGCCAGAGTGGTAAGCACAAGTTTTGTTTGGGTTGACCCACTGAGAGGGGTTCTCGGGGGTAACAGCGGGGATGGGTGTGACATAACCGGTGGCTTTAAGTTTTTCATATAATTGGTCAATGGGTTCAGCTATGGCAGTATACTGCTTTGGTGGACGACAGTCAAAATTTGGGCGAGGTCTTGGGAAGTTATGGCGAGCAGGTGGTGATTGGTAGTGAGAAGGTTGGGAATTGTAGGCACTATAGATGGGAGCTGGCTGGGAATATCTGGGCGAGGTAGGCTGATATGTGGGTGGTGGAGCTTGGTATGCGGGTGAGGGTGCTTGGTAACTTGGAGCTGGTTGGTATGTGAAGAAAGGTGCGGGGTATACTTGGTATTTGGGAGGGGACTTGGCTTGCTGTGCCACCATCACGGCTCCTACATCTTTCTTCCTGGACACACCACCGGATTGCAGAGCCTTATAAGTATCCTGTAAAGCTTCAAAGTTAGTGACCATACCGCTTTTGATACCTTCCTCGATTCGTTCTCCCATCTTGATGATATCAGAAAACTTGTGTCCCTCGACCATCATCAGTCGCTCATAATACTGAGGATCCTGGGCGCGTACGAAGAATTTCTTCATTTGTTCTTCTTCCAAGGCTGGCCTGATCTTAGCAGCCTCTGACCTCCAACGGGTAGCATACTCGCGAAAAGTCTCAGTGGGTTTCTTCTTTAAGTTCTGGATGTAGAACACATCCGGTGCATTCTCCGTGTTGAACCTAAATCTGTCCATGAAGTCTGTAGCCATACTCACCCAACTAGTCCATTTCTTTGAATCCTGATTGATGTACCAGGATAGTGCATCACCTTTCAAACTCCTAATGAAGAGCTTCATGCGGATCCCTTCATCTTTTCCCACGCCGACCAGTTTGTCGCAATAAGTTCTCAGATGGACTCTTGGATCACCAGTTCCATCAAACATCTCGAACTTAGGAGGTTTGTAACCCTCGGGCAGTTCGACGTCGGGCTGTATGCAGAGGTCCTCATAATTCAACCCTTCAACCCCCTTAACTCCTTCGACACCCTGAACTCGGTTGGTTAATTTCTTGAGTTCTTCGGCCAGATTCCTGATGAGCTTGTCCTTTTCATCAGGTTCATACGTAAGTGGTGCGGAGTGAGCTACAATATCCACATAAATGGGGTTGTCATAGGCCTGGAAGTGGTCTCTTGTCTGATCCTGGGGAGATGGGGTGTTGTAGTTGCGTGGTACTGGTGGAACGGGGTCTTTTGGATGACTTGGTTGTTTGGGGATGTTTTGTGGTAAAGTGGGGTTCGGAGCATTTTGGAAGTGAACATCTGGGAAGTTGAGGGAGAATGATAAGTGGGCCAAGTTCTTGACTTGGTCAAGTTCCTCTCGGAACTTTAGCAGCTTCTTCTCTAGTGGAGACATAACCTTGTGCAGAATTTGAATACCCTGACCGTCAATGATCTCAACATGTTCATCCCTGTTGTCTTTTCTAGTACCGCTTGCGTCTGCCATTTTACCCTTGCTTTTTCTTTTGGGAGGACTGGGAGGAGGAGTAGGAGGAGGGCCCTTTGATCTGGTGCAATAAGATGTTGATGCCAGAGTGCACGAACTAACCTTTGGGGAAGGGGAATAACTAATAAAAGGTAGTGAAGTTAGTGGAGATATAAAGAATATTGCGATAATTTAAACACGTAATGCGAAAATATAAAACGCATCCTAAGTTGGGGAACCCCTTTCTGCCTGAGGTAGGCCTAGCGACAAATTGATTTGGAGAACTTAAGTACTAAATGCCTCATTTTATTGGTGATGAAACAGACGAATCCAACTTGACTCAGAAAGGAATGTGAAAAATATAAAATGTCACTAATGGCCAGTGGCCTTATTACATCAAAATGAAAAGTAAAGGATAAATCCTATATATTTGGTCCCAGAAGGGCCTTCCCCGAATTCGACACCTCTACTTGCTTTGATCAAGATTCCCATCTCGCAGAGTCCCAACAGCAAATAGGTCTTGGCCAAAATTCCTCCTTCAACTCCCTCGGTCCTTTGACAAGTTTCGATCCTCCTAAGGAATTTCTCCTCCAAGTCGAAGATGCCTCGTTCCAAGTGTGTTAACCTTCGAGTGGAAGTGACGGCCATGTCTTTCCATTCCTCGATCAACTTTTTGCTAGCTGTGTGGATTTTGTGATGATCTTCTTCACAGTCGCGGAGCCTTTTGCGTAGCTGGTTGAATTTAGTTGTTTCCTCGGTCTTCTCGTCTATGACCCTATGTCCTTGAGTGAATCCTGGCTCAAGATTTCCTCCCCAATTATCTTCCAACCATCCCAAATAATAAGGGGAGAAACCAGCGTGGTACCTGTCTGGTTCGATAGTATCCTTCTCTAAACGGATCCTGCAGTGCCACAAATGCTGAGCTTGACACTTTTGAGGGCTGTCATCATTTTGAAAGTCTGCCCTGAGATGACTCGTTTTCTCGACCCTTGGGATGACTTGCTTCCTCCCTGCTTTCCTCATGACTCGAATCGGGACGTAAGGGTATGTTCCCCTAAGGCCAATCAATATCAAGAACGGGGTATCTCTGGTCCGAATGATGAACTCGTCGGTCGGGAACCACTCGAACATCCATTGAATTTGGTTCTCGTTTAGATCTCCCAATAACTCAACCCATCCTTTGGCATTTTCTGGCTATGCAAACATGTCGGGGATGTAGTTCATACGCTTCGGGTAATGGAAAGTAATATGATCATCCCAAATTCTCATATGTATGTCTTGACGGCAATCACCCCTTTGCAGATGCTCGGTGAGCCAAACCTGGAGTAGCAGGTTGCAACCCTCAAAATGTCTCGCTCCTCGTTGACAGTTTTCTAAGGCTCGGTATATGTCTGCAATGATCATAGGTACAATGCTGAAATCCCGTCTGTCGATCCCTTCCATCAGAGTCTTGGTAACCATGGCCAACCTAGTGTGTATTCTCTCCTTCTTTGTATGGAAGACCATCAATCCCAAAAAGAAAAGTATGAAGACGAATACATGGCGATGAATGTGCCCCAGAGAGGTGAGGGCGAATTCTTCCTGGTATGTGCGATAAGACTGACTGCGGCCATACCTCTCGTACAAGTAGTCAAAGGGGATGTACGAGTCTTCCAAACAGACTAAATCCGGATTCTTCTTCAGCCCCATCATTTTGAGAAAACCCTGGCCTGTTCGGTTTTCAGGCATCAATAACCCTTGAGATTCCCAAGGTAAACCAGCCAGACCCCCTATCTCCTCTAGTAGCGGTGTCATTTCGTTGTTCCCAAACCGAAAAACTGACCGATCGCAGTCCCAGAGTGTGGTAGCAGCCTCTATCATCATGTTATTTGGCTGAATGTCAAAAAGAGAAGGCAAGTTACCTAGGTGTTTTCTGACTGTTGTTTTGTCACTTGAATGCAAGTCCTCCCACCAGTTCAGGAGCTTTGGGTGGATGTTGGTGACCATGCCGAATCTGGGGACCTCGTGCCTCATTTCTACAAGACAAACATGTTAGGCCCTTACCCCCACCAGACTCGACTATTTAACATCAATAATTTGCAATGAGCATTTAAGTTCTCCAAATAAATGCATAGAACATGAAGGCGTCCTTTTGGGTTCTAGGGAAACCCAATGGACTTTGGACAAGGCTATCTTAAAGGCTATTGTGTGGACGACACGTTAGCTCGGCTAGGTTTTACCATGATGCATGCAACATACAATAGAGTAAGGTTTCTATTGGTGTTTTAGACTGGTACCCTTGAGCGGACAACTCAAGGGGGAAGGCACGAAACTGTCGACTGCACCGCTGATCGACTAGTTTTACCGCAAATACTCCTTTTCGAATTTAGGGGGTGATAATATTGGAAGAGCGCAACCACTCATTGTAAGCGTTGCTATAGGATTTGTTTGGCACGAGTGGAATATGAATGCGGAGCATGATATGTAATAAATGGCATTTAAACAAATAAGCATGTATTTTCACGTTGAGGAAAGCGGTAAAGAAGGAAATACAACAGTTATAATGGAAAGCGGTTACAAAGAAGACATGAAGATATGTCAGTTACATTCAGGTGAAATAAATACTTGCGAAAATAAAGCAATTAACGATATATAACAGGAAATAGGAAGCGGTGTAAGCATTTAAATGACAATTAATAGTCCAAAAGCACAAAGCAAATTGTAATGGTACAACCCTAGAGAATGTCCCTAGCAGAGTCTCCATGTTGTCGCGTCTCCTTTTTTCTATCGCATTGGTTAGGTACGAAGAGATCGGGTTAAGACATTATGGACAACTCCTTTAAAGAAAGGAAGCGTCGCCACCTAACGATTTAACGGTGTGTTAGGGCACCTAGAGTTGATAACTCATGAACTAGTTCGCGTTACCAGAGATTGGGTAAGGGCTTGAGGTTATCCCAAGGGGAAGGTGTTAGGCACTCCTCAGGATCCACAACTGTGGGTCCCAGCCAATAGGTTTTGTGCATTTGGACGGTAAACAAGTAACAAATAAGGTTCAAATATGAGGGGATTTAAAGCAAGTATGAAAATATTTAAAGGTTTTGAGTAATGTAAACATTTGAAAAGAAGTATCCTAGGTTTAAAGTAATACGGATCACTTCAATGCAATACCCGGTATGTCACACCTCGGGGAGGCGGCTACACGTGATATTAGCGCACCGGTCATCATATCTGTATTCTACCCTTCCCACCCCGTAAAGTTTATTTAAAACGCGTGTTGATCACGAGTGCTTAGTGCGTGCCATTACCCGTCCCATCCTATAAGTCCTGGAGGGTGATTAGGACTACTAACCTACCAAAGGCGTGGACTAGGTTGACTTAGGTGTAAAGGATAAAATACTAACGACAATGCAACACAAGTAGGACACATGTAGTGGGGGTCACATAGGACAAGTTATAGGCTCACAAATCCCTCCGCAATTAAACACATAAGTGGAACGTCTCAAACACAATTAAAGTCTCAAAAGAAGGTTTAAAAATAAGAGTTATTGAGTTGAAAATCAGTAGGTTTCGATGGTTTAGTAAAAGGATATGTTTTAAAAATTAGTAGTGAAAGAAAAGGCTCAATTAAGACTAAGCAATTCAAAAGGGAAATTGATCTTCAGAAATGCAGTAACTTAGAGATAGTAGTAGGATTTAGAAGTACCTAATGATTTAAAGTCTCCAGTAAAACATGGGTGAAAAATCATTGAAGCATAGTTTTGAAATAATCAAGTGATTCCAAAGAAGAGTGATCAAAATACAGTATCTTAACGTAGAGTAGGAGTCCACAGTTTTAAAGATACTTGCAATAAAAGGAGTAAATATATTGTTCTGAAAATACAGTAGCTTTTAAAGAAATACAAAGATTCAAAGTGATATGATTTTGAGTAGAAAGAGGTAACGTTGAAAACCCGGTGATTTAAAACATAATGGAATAGGAACCAGATAAAAGAGGGAACGAATACATGAAATCAGTACTTTGAAAACAATGGATTTAGAGTAAAGTATAATGAACTATGAAGAGGTAAAGAGTAGGAGTAAAAAGCGGTAAAGTTGGAGATTTTGAAAAGGGAACCGATTGGTTCTAATATCAGCAGGCAAATACAATTGGTTTGATTTTGATATGTATTAGGCCTAAAGTTTGCCTCGGCGTCGTATACATTGCTTAATCATTTTGAAGGGGTGAACATGTATCTTTTGATTCTAATTTTAGGAAGGAGGTATTTGAAGAAGCGCTTCAAACAGTTAACCATGTTTTAATTGGATTAAATTACATGTTGATTATGTATTTCGGCAACTTCAACTTGAACAAATATGAAGCCCTAAATAACAGGATATCTAATGCACATAAGAATATCCGAACATGGCTTCTAAATGCTGATGATGATGAGAATGCAGTAATAGCCTGTTAGCAGTTTTATTACTTGTTGTAGGTGTGAATTATGATCATGGTTTGCAAGGTGAATAGAATAGAAAAATGCTGAAAATAAAGAACCTAAAACAGGATTTCTAATGCATGAGGTGCATGTGCTAAACATGTTTTCTATTGCACATGTAAGTAAATAAGACCCTATAAGCATGTTTTCTACCCCTCATTAGTCTAAGCATGCATAGTCCCAACCCATATTCACTATCCAGCCCCAATTGTTTGTTTACAAATTATTACAAACCAAGGATGAATTACAATAATTACAAAAGAAAATAAGAAGCTATTCTTATAGAGAGCCTTCAAACAGGCCTAACCTTCCAGCCTCACCCCTACTGAGCCACAGAGCCTTACACAGCCTGGGTGAGGCAAAGCTCCCAAAGGTCCTTATAAAGGGCCCTGGCCAATACCAGCACCCAGCAATTTTTTCAAATTGAGATTGGTGCAGTGTAGAGTTACCAACCTCAATGTATCAAAGTTCAGAGGGAACTCATGGTTCCCTAAGCGCAATGCTTACATTGAGGATGTAGAACCTAAATTTCTAGGAGTTGTGTGAAGTGCACAAAGAAGTAGTTAAGAAAGTATTGAGTTTGAAAAAGAGTGATTGAGACAACAGTTTAAAAAGATGATTTCAGAAAACGATGAAAGATTTTGTAAACAGTTTTGCAAAAGGGAGATAATACAACTGCAGTTAACAAGCAAAGGGATTCAGAAAAAGGAATAACACAAGTAAGAACAGGGGGACAAATAATTCACAGATTAGCACAGAATAAGGTCACATATTTACCTAGTGACCACATAGTTGTCGCAAAGCAACACAAATTCATAGAATCACATAATTAGGAAAGGAATCAGATTTGTACAGCATTTAGACCTCATGTAGAGGGGGGAGGTTCATAACATAGGAGGCTAAACATGTAACAATGGTCATATTGAGAAGAGAAATATCAGATTACAACAAAGGAGCATGCTAGTTGCATAAATTTTCACATAGAGTTGCAAACATTATGAGTCATAATTATACAGCACTCAGGCATTATGAAAAAGAAGACACTGATATTTTAGCATGCTAAGGTAAACAGAGAACAAGAACAGAAGCATCACTAAGATAGACAAACAGGCATGCTGACTTTACAGGGGTCAAACAAGGCTGCAGCCAATCATACAAGGTAAAAACAGGAGATATCTCCTACCAAAAGAGAAAGAGGAGATCACAGAAGCAACATGCAAAATGTTATACTAAGAGAAGGGGGGAATGCAATAGGAACATATTGATTACCAAAGTATTGAACATCCATAGAGAAACATATGAGGAAAAAATAGGAAAGCAAAGAAAATACATGGCATAGAGCCATGTTAGTTGCAGGGTAGCCAATAGAACCATAGGATAAAGCATAAAAGAAAAAAACATGTAGATAAGCAGGAACTGAAAAATAGTATAGAGTAGTGTAATTAAACCAGGAACATACCAGTTGAGCAGCAGATATAGCAAATGCAAAAATAGCACAACAAGATCAGTGTGCATGACAAGGAGCAGCAAAGACAATAGCAGCAGAATGAGAGAGAGCAACAACATCAATATGCAGAATAAGAGAGATAGAGCAACAACAGGGCACAAGATCAATAAGGTTATACTCAGCCTTAACTTTAAGCTGGCTGAGTAGTCAATAATAGATGCGAGGAACAAGTAGAGATGAAAGCACAGAAGAGTTTAGAGAAATAGTGTTTAGTGTTCACTATGAGAATTTTAGTGTGAAAAACTCAATGTCAGTGTACTGCATGAGTTTTAGTGTAAGTCTGTGTGTCAGTGTCTTTTGCAAAGGGAGAAGACAAGTCTTTATATAGTTTTTGAAAATCGAATAGTACATGGTAGTAACGATTAATCCATGTCAATTAAGGATAACAGGACCCCTTTAATCAAGGGATTCTGATTCAAATGGTACTGTCAAGATGAAATAAGGCAAGGAATCAGTCCAACAGGACTGATTCTCCGAAAAATAGAACAAGGAATTCATATAGTGCACAAATAGAACTAGATACACAGTGAGTTAATTAAGGCATGTTGTAGTAATATTACATTAAGGACTAAAAATAGGGTAATCAGCTTAGCAATCAATCAAGAGGACTGGAAATCACAGGGAATCCGGAGGAAACAAAGAAAGCATCACATAAAATAGGAAAAGGATTCAGAAAATAAGTACAGTATCACAAAAGGAAATACGCAATTGTTTATTTTAGGAAAATCTCACATAGGTATAACAGGAGTACAACATCACAAAAGGAAAATGTTCAATTGTGTATTTAAGGAGAATATCACATAAATATAACAGGAATTCAGAAGTTGGTACAATCAGTTAGTTGCATGGTTGAATCAACAAGTATTTAAGAGATAGGACATATTCGTAGAACAATAGTAGGAATCAGACATTGTTGCACTAAGTCCAACAAGAACAACAACCGCACATAACAAAACCGACCTAGGGTATTAGGGTTTCAACAATAGCAGTGCAAACAACAATAAACCACAAAACAATCACTTAAACATGGCACATGTAGTTAAAAATCGAAAAGCAATCCTTTTGAAGACGGGTTCAAGAACCCTAAATGTTAAAATCACTAAAAGGAATAGTTTTCCGAAGGAAACCAGGAAAGTATGATAATAATGTAAGCATGTACGCAGACGTTAAAAAAAAGTCAGGAATCAGATGGTTAGGGTTTCGTGACAACCCGTAAAAGAGGGCAAATCCTCAGAGACGGCGTAGATGAGGCTGGAAAGTATGAAAGCTTACTCAGATGGTCGAGGTTTGGCCGGGAAGATGCAAGAGGCTCAATCGGAGGCAAGCGGGCTGCTCCAGGCCTGTTTGAAGAACCCAGGTTGGTGTTGAGCGAGTGAGAGACAAACAGGTGACCAAGGAGTGGTGAGAAACCATGGCTGCCGATGAGAGGACCGGCCGGAGAGGGGAACAGACCCTCATCGGAGGGAAGCTTCTAGAGAGCACTGAGAGAGATGGAGAGAAGAACAGTCGCGAAGGAAAGTGAACAGGGAGGGGGGTTAGGTTAGATGTTATTTTTGATAATAGGAGATCTGGGCCATTGATCTCATTTGATCAACGGCTCAGATCAACTGGGAGTTGGGCCGGGTACAAATAAGGTTTGGGCTGGGTAATCTAATTGAAATATGGGTTGGGTAATTAATTCAATTTATGGCTAGTTTTTAAATAAAGTAGGCTAGTTATTAAATACCCAATAAAAATAGGAAATTAATTAATAACAATATTTAATAAATTAAAAAGATGGAATTAAGTTAAAAAAGAAGTAAAATTACAATATTTAAAAAAAATAAAAATGTAAGAACTATGAATTTCGCATTTTAAAAGTATATAATGACTAATTAGGCCAAAACTGCAAAAATGATTGTAATTGAAATTAAATAGCACTCGACTGGCCAATTTACGAAATAATTGAAATCTAATAACTAAAAAGTGATTATAAATAACATGTTAAATTGAAAAGATATTTTGAGATTTATTTAGAGCGTAATTTATGACTTATAAAAAATGTGAAAATAGGAAATAATTCAAACAAGAATGTGTAAAAATTAGGAAAACTACTCATTATTACAAAAAATGATTTTGAAAACTTATATGTAAGTTTAAAATAATTTGAGGAAAAATTGGGTATCAACAAGTCCACAATTGTGGGTTATAGTTTAGGCAAGATAAACAAAGAGGGTAAGGGTCAAAGAAATTTATTATAAGACAAATACGGATTACAAGGATATAACTATAACGGTCTATAGTAGATGACTAAACGTATAGAGAAGAGGGGGGTCCTATGTTTTTTAACCTGAAAGATCACCCCGTGTAACATAAATAATACTTCGCAACTCCCTGAGGTAGGAAGTTACTCATATTATTCAGCGGGAACAGACTATCATCTCCTGCTACCCGATTACTATGTTAAAGTTGTTTACCCAAATGCGCTCTAATTCAGTTCCAAGTCGTACCTTATGTGTGCACTACCTGTCCCATGCCTGTGGTCCAGGAGGCATTGGAACTCTATTTGGGTGGTTTTATACTTTACCTAGGTTGTTCCAAATGATAAAACTAGGCGACATACAAAACAAGTTGGACTTCATGTAAGGACAGTTAAGGGCTCAAGTTAGCCTCCACACTTAAACAACAAATACACGCAAAACAGGTTCTCGAATTAGGCGTTAGATAGTTTCATAACTGAGACAAATTAAAGTCCTTAAGTCCTATAGATATGATTTCTATGTGACCTTGGATTCAAACGTGCAGGTAGTTTCAGATGCAAGGCGCTACTTTAAACATATAAACATGGTCTCTAAATTATTTACGCAGTAGGAGGTGAAGACCGTTGGAAATACTTAGAATTACTCATGCTTTCTAATAGGGGCGTGGCTAAGCAATAAAACAGCATTTGAAAAGTTCACCGTTAACACTTTTGGAGAGTAGTAATACCCTATAGGCAGAATTTCTAACGATTGGCGATTGGAACCGATTTTAATACTTAGCCCCTATAGATATGTTTTCTAGGTGAGCAGTATGATAACAATAGCAAATTAACTAATTAAAATCCTATAGGCATGATTTCTAGTGAATATGTTGTAGCAAATTAACTGAAAAAATGGTCATTGACATTTTGTTTCCTATAGGCATGCTATCTAGCAGTAGACATAGGAATAAATAAAGTACTTATGCTTTGATAGTAGGCAAGTTGTGTGAGTGTGTGATTCTTCTAATGAAATGATTTCTACCGGTGCACATGGAAATTAAATGGCATATATAGCAAGTTGGATAACAAGTAGAACATATGAATCCTATAGGCATATTTTCTACCCTTGCATACAAACAAATGAGCGTGCCCTTTTCCCCGAGTTCCTAATACCCCAATTGTTTATTACAAACCTATTACAGGCTCAATGATGAATGTAATTACAAAATAATATACAAGCAGCAACATTACACCTATAGCAGGAACAAAAGGAGATAATTAGTATTGTCTGGGCCTACAACAACTCTTTCTTCACACATAGCATACCCAGATCCCAACAGGGGACTATATTCATTTGCACAACCGAGAATTCAAAGAGGAACTCAAGGCAAGCCAAACAGTCATTGATTGACCATATGACCCAAACGTTGAATCACTTAAACAAACTAGTTTGCATATTTAGTAGATAGAATAAGGAAAGAACTGAGTATTAGAGATAGCTCAAGTCTCAGTAGTAAGAAGAGTGGCCAAAGTACCCCAACTCCTAGTGTGTCAGAGTTCAGAAGAGTCTCAAATGGACCCCGAGAAGCGCTCACACTAAAGAGGTCAATAGAGAAAGTATTAGTGGCATTGGCTTTCATCCGGCCAAAAGTTATATGTTCAGAGTAGTGTAGGCAACCATTGAGAGTGGGATAACAATTGTTAAGGGACAAGATTGTAAGAGATACACTTGTATTTTAAGGTAGACATAGCAAAGTTGTCTAAAACACATAATATGCTAGTTAAGAAGGTTAACAAGTCTTAGAGGCAGGTTGCTATTATAGGTTTCACACTTAGCAAGAGGTAACACATTGAAAGAGTTAGGGGAGAAACAATTTCCCTGAGAATTCAAGATTAATATATAAAGATGCATAATACCAAATAAATCTAGGTAGAGTACCAACTTAAAGAATTTAAATCCTAGGGGTCCCAAGTATCCATCACAATATCAAAAGATAGACATGCTAACTTACGTCATGAAACAAAATAATATCAAACATGATAAGGAAACACAAGTTGTGATAGCTCCTCTAAAGTCTCAAATAATCACTAAAAGGATATGGAATCAAGTAAGCCAAAGACATGCTGAGTAACACAATAGCAAGGGAGCAAGTCGGAGATTATAACACGTTACAGTTGTGAGGCAGTCATTGCAGGAAATCAAAATAGAGTAGGAAAGTAATCATGTCAAATAGTAATGTAGATATTAAAGTACCAATACCTTAGGCTAAATGAACTTAAGAAGGTCCAAATTATTTAGGTGAAACACATTCAAATAACATATCTCAAAACTGGAGATTTTAAATAAAAATCAAAATGTTGAAGAGGTTCAAATCATAATACGAGTGTAATGCTAGTAAAGTTAGACATAGAGATGGTCTAAGAACACAATAGGTCATGAAATTCAGAGGCGTGAATATGCAGGACATAAACAAAGAAGAATGAAATCGTAAAGACAATAGACTTGCCCGTTAAACAAACAACAAGAAAGAGCAAATTCCACAATACTCTTAATATCAACAAAGAGAGAGAACCCAGAATGTTAGTGCATCAGAGTTCCTAAGGGCTTCAAATGAACCTCGGGCAGTGCTTGCACCAAAAAGGTTGAAGAATCGAATTCCGGTGGCCTTAGCATTCAGCCGACCAAGGACCAAAGTACAGAGCAAGATATGAGAGAAAAATAAAGTAATAGCTTCAATTTTTAGTGAATCTTGCGATTAAATGTCCCTTTCAAAGGGGAAAGGGGAGGGATTTATATAGTAGTAGAAATCAAACAAATAAATAAAGAAAATACTGTAGAGTCAACATAAACAAGGAAATGATAACATGTAGAATCAGTAAAAAGTCATATTAGAGAAAATTTAGGTAAACCCTAGTTGACATAAATCAAATTTGTTTTGGAGATCCTGGCTAATCGGACCCATATAGCCTTGATATAAATGTATCTAGACGAAATATTGTCTCACTCCCAATGATTTTCGCTTTGATTCAATGATTTGTACTTGCCAATAATAGAGCAAGTACTATGTAATACCACAAAGAGGTGACCAAAGAACGAACATGGATATGGTAAGTAAATAACAGGGGAATCCCATGGCTAACGGGATTAGAAGAGGGATTGGTGAAGGGTGGTGATTAGGGTTCTTCTGAGAGAGGTGAGACAGAGAGATTTTATAGGCAGCGGGTAGTGGGATAATGGGGTTAGGGTTTAGGTTTAGTCGATTTAAATGGGGGGGGGGGGGGG
>ML273398.1:74835-91075 GCA_005239495.1 Nicotiana undulata
GTGAGCCGTTGATCTCTAAGAACAACGGCCAAGATTAAAAGAAGGTGGGGCGAGTCATATAAAACGGGCGTGGGGTGATAGGTTATTGGTAGTGGGGTAGGGGTTGTTGGTCTAGAGAATTTTGGCTTATTTGGTCCGAAATTAATCCCAATTTTCGGCCAGATTTTAAAATAGGAAATTAAAGGGAAAATAATTTAATAAAATAATTAAATAAATTATAGAAAATTCTATTTATGCAAATTAATATTTTAAAATAATAGTAGAAGATTATAAACATGTAAGATATTATTTTGACCTTATATAAAATGATAAATGCAACATGCAATTATGCAAGATTGTGCAAATGACCCAAAACTAGTAATGTAATTATAAATAATAGAGTAAAATATCTAAAGAAAGTTTTATAGATGCAAAATAATAACTTTAGGTAGTTAAATCATCACAAAATAATTGAAAGGGGTAATTAATAAATATTCAAGTAATTTAAATGTCGGAAAATCAATTTTAAAGCTCTATAAATTATGGGAAATTATAGAAAAATTCTTGTATTAGATTTGTAACTAAATAATGATGCAAAATGATATTTTGAAAGTATATATATTTTTTGAGAAAATACGAGGGCAAAGTTTGGTAACAACAGGTGCCCCTCTATACCCGGGAATGATGAAAGAATTGTCGGGTAAAGAAAATGATGAAAAGTTTTGGCCAAATAGAATGAGGAATGATGTAATTTGAAAAATGGAGGCCGAACCCTGGTTCCTAAGTTGCCTACATATCCCTGGTGTTACGGGAATCATGTTGTGTGTAGTTCTTGAGCGAATAGTGAACGAAACCGATGGAGTTGATATAAGAATGATCGTATATTTCGGAAAGGGTTCCATTGGGTAGGATAGTATCAGATGAATTTATACGGAGTCATGAATGTGAATCTGAAATATTACAGATGTATCACAAAGAGAGTATCTGAACGGTCATAGAGTAAAAGGTGGGCAATTGTTGGTGACCAGTTACGTTTGAAAGAATTGAAGGATGTGAACGTTGTGTGAGTGTGTGATTCTCCTAATGGCATGATTTCTATCAGTGCACATGGAAATTGAATGACATTTATAGCAAGTTGGATAACAAGTAGATTATATGAATCCTATAGGCATGTATTCTACCCTTGCATGCAAACATTAGAGAGTGCACATTTCCCCGTTTACTAATACCCCAAGATTTTATTACAAAATTATTACAGACCCAATGATGAATGTAATTACAGAGTATTGTACAAGCAGCAATAGTAGACCTATAGCAGGCCCAAAAGGATACCCAATATTGCTTGGGCCTACAACAACTCTTTCTTCACAAATAGCATAGCTAGATCCCAACAGGGGACTATATTCATTTGCACAACCGAGAATTCAAAGAGGAACTCAAGGCAAACCAAACAGCTATTGATTGACCATATGACCCAAACGTTGAATCACTTAAACAAACTAGTTTGCATATTCAGTAGATAGAATGAGGAAAGAACTGAGTATTAGAGATAGCTCAAGTCTTAGTAGTAAGGATAATGGCCAAAGAACCCAAACTCCTAGTGTGTCAGAGTTCACAAGAGTCTCAAATAGACCCCGAGCAGTGCTCACACTAGGGAGGTCAATAGAGAAAGTCTTAGTGGCTTTTGTGATGACCCAAAAAGTCATCCTGATTTAATTAAGCTAAATCTGTGTTTTGAGACTCCGAAAGCCTCCGTTAATCTCACCTCGATATGCGTGCGCAGCCCGGGCGTGTCGCCAGGAAGCTTCTATGTGAAAATCTTATAAAAATGGATTTTAATAGTAAATAATAGAATAAAGTTGACTTTGGTCAACATTTTTGGTAAACAAACCCGGGCCCATGATTTGACATCCCCGGAGGGCCGTAGCAAAATATGCGACTTGGGCGTATGCCCGAAATTGAATTCCGAGGTCCCAAGCCCGAGAAATAAATTTTTAAAGAAAATTCTTTTCTGAAAATAATAAAGGATTTTGAAAATGAAAATATATGTGAAAACCGTGTTACCAAGCCCGTATTATGGTTCCGGAGCCTGAAACAGGCTTATTATACGTTATTTGTCTTACCTGTGAAATTTGGTGTAAAACGGACTTGAAATGACGTGTTTCAGATTAAAATTGGAAAACTTAAGCTTTATGAAGTTTTAAGAAAATTCTAAGAGTTTTGAGATTTAATTCGATGATTTTGATGATATCTTGGTGATTTACATGCTTGAATAAGTCTGTAGGATGTTTTGGGAGTCGTGTGTGTTTTTGGTTTTGAGATCCGAGGGATCGGGTGAGTTTCGGGTAGCTAACGGGGTGAAATAGACTTGGAAATTTCTGGTTTTTCCTCAGCTGCTGATGTCTGGTGTTTTCTTCTCTGCGATCGCAGCCCTTGATCCGCGATCGTAGGGGTCTGTCCAGGTCTCCTCCGCGATCGCATCCCTTCGACCTGCGATTGCATAGTGTGATGCCACAGCGTCCCGCGATCGCAAACCTCTTCCTACAATAGCATAGGGTCAGCTAAGCTCTATTCCGCGATCGCGACTCCTCTTCTGCGATCACAGTGAGTTAGGACCAGAATCTCCGCGATCGCAGCCCCTTTCTTGCGATCGCGATGAACAAAATCGCCCAATTAATTCCGTAAGTCAAAAGTCGAATGCTATTACGGGATTTTACCATTTTTCACCTTTTTCCTTCTTCTCCAACCTCCATTGAAGGCCTCCAAGCCAATCCTTCCTCCATAGCTTCTTGGGTAAGTGATCTTAACTTTTAATTCTCCCACTTTTCTTCCATAATCACTAGAATCTAGGCCTAAAATCCTAAAATCAAGTAGATATTAGGGGTTTTGGGTAGAGTTAGGTTTTTGGAATTTTGGGTAATTCAAACCCAATTCGGGGTCGAATTTCAAAACAAATTATATATTTTAACTCGTGGGGTTATAGGTGATCGGGTTTTCATCCGAATCTCGAGTTTCGACCAAGCAGGCCCGGGGTCGAATTTTGGTATGTTTGGAACTAGAAATTTACTATCTAAGCTTTGGAATTGTGTTATCGAGTCATTATTGATATTATTGAATCAATTATGCCTAGATATTGTTGTTTCGGAGTCGGATTATAAAGGAAAGGCGGTCTTAGAGGGTTGATTGTTATACTTTGGACCGAGGTAAGTGTCTTACCTAAATTTTGTGAGGGATTAGGTATTGTATGTTATGTGTTATGTGTTATGTGTTTATCATGTTCAATGTATAATGAGGTCACGAGTACCTATACATTGTGAGTCAAGCATGCCCGTGAGTCTATTTTTGATAAAATTCAGTTATTTCTTCAATGTTCATTATACTATGAAATTGCCTCTACTTGAGAAGTTGATTGTGGTTGATGTACTGGTTGTAGAGATTACGAAATGTTGGTTCAATTGAGGATCCAAGTATACAGTATATATATTGAGATGTTTGGTTGTAGCTGAGACCCTCGTCGCGCATTTATTGAGATATTGACTGATATTTTCCCCTTGCCGGGTGATTTGAACTGTATTTTTCCTACTATGTTGCATTCCTTACCATACACGTTATCTTGCATTGCTGAGGAAGAGTGTAAAGCACGAAGGGTGATGTCGTCCCATGTTTTACATTGATTACGTCATGTCATGCATAGTGAGGAAGAGTGTAAAGCACGAAGGGTGATCTCGTGCCATGTTTTACATTGATTACATCATGTCATGCATAGTGAGGAAGAGAGTAAAGCACGAAGGGTGATGTCGTGCCATGTTTACATTCATTGAAGCACGAAGGTTAATATCGTGCCATGTTTACATTTATTGAAAGCACGAAGGTTAATGTCGTGCCATGATTACATTGATTACAACATACATTGCATTGGTGAGGAAGAGAGTAAAAGCACGAAGGGTGATGCCGTGCTATTGTTATCATTCCGACATTTCATTCATACCTTATCGGTTTCGGTAAATTGTTTCTTTTCATACTCGATGTTAATTAACTGCTTTATCTTATTGTTTTTCCCTTTATCTGCTCTCGTTCCACGTATATGACTGTTATTTTTCCTTGCTTTTTTATCTATATTTTGTGTTGTAGAATAGGGCAGGTGAACGTTATTTGCTGAGTCTAGCCTCGTCACTACTTCGGCCGAGGTTAGGCTCGGCACTTATTCAGTACATGGGGTCGGTTGTACTGATACTACACTGCACTTCTTTATGTTGTGCAGATCCCGTTTCCGGACCCCGTGGACCGCTTTGAGAGAGTCACCTTCAGTCCACATCGAGCTTCAAGGTATACCTATGGCGTTCATGGGCCCTGGATTCTCTTCTGCTATTAGTGTCTTATTGTCTCATTTCTCCTTCCGTTCTAAAGACAATACTGTATTTCCTTTCAGACTTGTATTTAGGATTCTTATAGATAGTCCGTGAGGTTGTGACACCCTGGTTTTGGGATTTTGCGATGTCGTTGTCTTTATCATCTCATTATGCGTTTTTCGGAGTATTATTACATTTCTGTTGTAAAACTTTTGAAGTGGTTCTGGTTATTTCAGTAAAGGTTTGAAAGATAATTGTTTTACTACTGTTAAGTTGTTTTATAAATGTCAAAGTGTTGTATACGTTAGCTTGTCTAGCGGGTTCAACGCTAGACGCAGTCATGGCCTGAAAGGTGGGAATTCGGTTCGTGACAAGTTGGTATCACAGCTATAGGTTGCTTAGGTATCACAAGTTACGGACAAACTTGGTAGAGTCTGAGAGATCGGTACGGAGACGTCTGTATTTATCCCCCAGAGGCTGCAAAGTTAGGATACTCCTCTTCTCTTCATACTCTGTCATGCGTAGTATATTTTGTATACTGATCGAGTTTCTATTTTATTCTCTCGCAGATGGCGAGGACCCGTGCTTCCCTTGGTTCCGCTCAGCAGCCCTACACTCCTGCTACAGCTCTTACGAGGGGTCGAGGTCGAGGAAGAGGCCGTGTTAGAGGCCGAGGCCGGAGCAGGGCTCAGCCTAGAGCAGCAACCCCAGTGGAGGACCCTCAGGTCGAGTCTGACGAGAAAGTCCCAGTTTGACCAGCGCAGGTCCCAGAGGGGTTAATAGCTACCCAGTGCTTCAGGACGCTCTTGTCCGTCTAGTAGGACTCATGGAGAGCGTAGCACAGGCAGGTCTTCTTCCTACTGCACCAGCTGGATCTCAGGCTGGGGGAGGGACCCAAACTCCTGTTATTCATACACCAGAGCAGGTTGCCACTCAGTTCCAGACTTCGGCACCTCAGCCAGCCAGAGTAGCACAGCCGGGAATTGCAGCACCTGTAGCTGAGGGAGCAGCTATGTACGCGGATGCTTTGTGGAGACTGGACAGATTCACCAAGTTGTTCACTACTACTTTTACTGGTGTATCGTCAGAGGATCCATAGGATTACTTGGATAGCTGTCATGAGGTTCTTTGGAACATGGGAATAGTGGAGTCCAATGGAGTTGACTTCGCTACTTTTCGACTATCTGGCGCAGCCAAGACTTGGTGGACGGACTACTGCTTAGCCAGACCAGCTGGGTATGCATCTTTGACTTGGGCTCAGTTCACAAAGGTATTTTTGGGGAAGTTCTTTCCCATTACGCAGTAAGAGGATCTTAGGAGGCAGTTTGAGCACCTCCAGCAGGGATCTATGTCTGTTACTCAGTACGAGACCAGGTTCATCGCTCTAGCCAAGCATACATTAATGATACTCCCCACTGATCGGGAGAGAGTTCGGAGGTTCATTGAGGGATTGGCCCAGCCTATACGACTCCATATGGCCAGGGAGTCGAGTACTGATATTTCATTCCAGGATGCGGCCGATGTGGCCAGGAGGATTGAGATGATTTTGTCACAGGGAGGTAGTCAGGGGGCTGACAAGAGGCCCCATCATTTTGGTAGATTCAGTGGACCGTATCTGGAGGCAAGGATTATTTCTGTAGGGGTCATCCACCCCGACCTTTTCAGTCAGCACTCCAGGTATCTCCCCGTGCACCGCCAGCTCATGTTAGTGCACCGCCAACATCTATCAGTGCACAGCACTCCAGAGTTTTTAGGGAGGTTATCAGGGTCGACAGGGCTAGTTTCTGAGTCCACAGACGCAGCAGCCGAGATCTTGTTATACTAGTGGTATGCTGGGGCACCTTGCCAGATTTTGCCCTCGAGCTTGGAGTGGACCCCAGCAGCAGAGTTCTCGTGCCTTGGTTCCCACAGCAGGTGCACCCTTGCCTCCTCAGCCAGCTAGAGGTGGTGGCCGTGGTGCCAGAGGTAGTGGTCATGTCCATAGAGGTGGAGCTCAGGCCACGGGGGGTAGAGGCCAGGTTGCAGCAGGTAGACCCAGGGATGTTCAATTGGAGGGGCTAAACCCCGGTGTTGCTTTTCCTGCTCGTCCTGATGCTGAGGCTTCTGATGCAGTTATTACAGGTACGGTTTTAGTTTGCAGCCGAGAGGCTTCAGCGTTATTTGATCCGGGTTCTAAATTCTTCTATGTGTCTTCATATTTTGCCCCTTATCTGAGTATGCCCCGTGATTCTTTGAGTACTGTTGTGCATGTGTCTACATCGGTGGGTGATTCTATAGTGGTAGATCGAGTCTACCGTGCTTGCGTAGTAGTTATTGGTGGTCTGGAAACTCAGGTTGATCTTTTGCTTCTTGATATGGTTGACTTTGATGTTATATTAGGGATGGACTGGCTATCCGCCTATTATGCTATTCTAGACTGTCATGCAAAGACAGTAACCTTAGCCTTGCTAGGAGTACCTCGTTTAGAGTGGAGAGGGACCCCTAGTCATTCATCTGGTAGGGTTATTTCTTATATGAAGGCTCGACGCATGGTCGAGAAGGGTTGTTTGGCCTATTTGGCCTATGTTCGTGATTCTAGTGCTGAGGTTCCTTCTATAGAGTTCGTGTCCGTGGTTCGTGAGTTTCCGGAGGTATTCCCTACTGACCTGCCGGGTATGCCACCCGACAGGGATATTGACTTTTGTATCGAGTTAGTTGAGGGCACTCAGCCCATTTCTATACCCCCGTATCGCATGGCTCCGCCAGAATTGAAGGAATTAAAGGAACAATTACAGGATTTATTGGACAAAGGCTTCATCAGGCCTAGTGTTTCTCATTGGGGTGCTCCGGTATTGTTCGTGAAGAAGAAAGATGGCTCAATGAGGATGTATATTGACTACCGACAGTTGAATAAGGTTACTATCAAAAACAAGCATCCTTTGCCGATGATTGATGACTTATTTGATCAGCTTCAGGGTGCTACGGCATTCTCTAAGATACATTTGAGATCTGGTTACAATCAGTTGAGGATCAGGGTGTCTGATGTGCCTAAGATGTCTTTTCGCACTCGTTATGGGCATTATGAGTTTTTGGTCATGTCGTTTGGGTTGACTAATGCCCCCGCTGCTTTTATGGAGTTGATGAACCGGGTATTTAGGCCTTATTTTGACTCGTTCATTATTGTTTTCATTGATGATATTTTGATATACTCTCGCAGCTGAGAGGAGCACGAGCAACACCTTAGAGTCATCCTCCAAACTCTGAGGGATAGGCAGTTGTATGCCAAGTTTTCTAAGCGTGAGTTCTGGTTGAGGTCTGTGGCATTCTTGGGCCATGTTGTATCTGCAGAGGGAATCCAGGTGGATCCAAAGAAAGTTTCAGCAGTTAGAGATTGGCCTAGGCTCACTTCAGCCACAGAGATTCGGAGTTTCTTGGGCCTCGCAGGCTATTATCGCCAGTTCGTGGAGGGGTTTTCATCTATAGTAGCCCCTATGACCAAGTTGACGCAAAAGGGTGTTCAGTTCAGATGGTTTGAGGAGTGCGAGGCGAGCTTTCAGAAGCTCAAGACAGCATTGACCACAACACCAATGTTGGTATTGCCCACAGGTTCAGGTGTGTATGCCATGTATTGTGATGCTTCGCGGGTGGGGCTTGGTGTGGTATTGATGCAGGATGGCAAGGTCATAGCCTATGAATCTCGTCAGTTGAAAATCCACGAGAAGAATTATCCAGTTCACGACTTGGAGCTTGCAGCTATTGTTCATGCCTTTAAAATTTGGAGTCACTACTTGTATGGGGTATTATGTGAGGTATTCACTTATCATAAGAGCTTGCAATACTTGTTTAAGCAAAAGGAGTTGAATATGAGGTAGCGGAGGTGGTTGGAGTTGCTGAATGATTATGATATTACTATTCTCTATCATCCGGGAAAGGCCAATGTGGTGGCCGATGCTTTGGGCCGGAAGTCAGTCAGTATGGGTATTTTGGCCTATTTAGCAGTTGGAGAGCGACCTTTGGCTTTGGATGTTCATGCGTTAGCCAATCGATTTGTTAGGTTGGAGGTTTCTGAGACTGGCAGTGTTTTGGCCCATACCGTCGCTCGTTCTTCATTGTATGATCGTATTCGTGCCAGGCAGTATGATGATCGTCATTTATGTGCTCTTAGAGATGCGGTTCGGCACAGACGTGCCAAGCAGGTCACAAATGATGCTGAGGGAGTTTTGAGGTTGCAGGGTCGTATATGTGTTCCCGATATTGATGGCATTTGTGAGTTGGTTTTGCAGAAGGCCTATAGTTCCCGGTATTCCATTCATCCGGGCACCGCAAAGATATACTAGGACTTGCGGCAGCGTTATTGGTGGCGTAGGATGAAGAAGGATATTTTAGCCCATGTAGCTCGGTGTTTGAATTTCCAGCAAGTTAAGTCTGAGCACCAGAGGCCCGGTGGTTTGATGTAGCAGATTCAGCTTCCCAAGTGGAAGTGGGAGCGTATCACGATGGATTTTGTAGTTGGGCTTCCACGGACTCCGAGGATGGTTGATGCAGTATGGGTTGTTGTAGATAGGCTGACCAAATCAGCACATTTCATTCCTGTGTCGGTTTCATCTTCAGTAGAGAAGTTGGCTCAGATCTATATTAGAGAGATTGTCAGATTGCACGGTGTGCCCGTATCCATTATATCAGACCGAGGTACTCAGTTTACCTCCCATTTCTGGAGAGTATTTCAGCGAGAGTTGGGTACTTAGATTGAGTTGAGCACAACATTTCATCCTCAGACGGACGGACAGTCCGAGCGTACTATTCAGATTTTGGAGGATATTTTGCGAGCTTGTGTCATTAATTTTGGTGGTTCATGGGATCAGTTCTTGCCTTTAGCTGACTTTGCCTACAACAACAGTTATAAGTCGAGCATTCAGATGGCTCCGTATGAGGCGTTGTATGGTAGGCAATGTCAGTCTCCAGTCGGATGGTTTGAGCCCGGAGAGGCTAGGTTATTGGGTTCTGAGTTAGTTCAGGATGCCTTGGATAAGGTGAAGATTATTCAGGATAGGCTTCGTGCAGCTCAGTCCAGGAAAAAGAGTTATGCCGATCGTAGAGTTCGAGATTTGGCTTTCATCGTAGGAGACCAGGTGTTCCTTCGAGTGTCGCCTATGAAGGGCGTGATGAGGTTCGGAAAGAAGGGCAAGGTGAGCCCTAGATACATTGGTCCCTTTGAGATTTTGGACAAGGTAGGAGAGGTGGCCTACAGACTTGCCTTTCCACCGCATTTATCAGTCGTGCATCCAGTATTCCATGTATCTATGCTCCGGAGGTACATTGTAGATCCTTCTCATGTTCTTGACTTCAGCGGTATCCAGTTGGACAAGGATCTGACTTATGAGGAGGAGTCGTTAGCCGTATTAGATAGGCAGGTTCGTCGGTTGAGATCGAAGAGTTATCCTTCGGTTCGAGTTCAGTGGAGAGGTCAGCCTGCCGAGGCAGCTACATGGGAGTCCAAGTCCGATATGAGGAGTCGTTATCCCCATCTTTTCTCAGATTCAGGTACTTTTCTATGTCCGTTCGAGGACGAACGGTTGTTTTAGAGGTGGAGACTATGATGACCCAAAAGGTCATCCTGAGTTAATTAATCTAAATTTGTGTTTCAAGGCTCTAAAAGACTCCGTTAATCTCACCTCGATATGTGTGCACAGCCCGGGCGTGTAGTCGGGAAGCTTCTATGTGAAAATCTGATAAAAATGGAATTTTTATAGTAAATAATTGAATAAAGTTGACTTTGGTCAATATTTTTGGAAAACAGACCCGGGCCCGTTATTTTACGGCCCCGGAGGGCCGTAGGAAAATATGGGACTTGGGCGTATGCCCGGAATTGAATTTCGAGGTCCCAAGCCCGAGAAATGAATTTTTAAAGAAAATTATTTTCTGAAAATAATAAAGGATTTTGAAAATGAATAATTATGTGAAAACCGTGTTGCCAGGGCCGTATTATGGTTCCGGAGCCCGAAATAGGTTTATTATACGTTATTTGTCTTACCTGTGAAATTTGGTGTAAAACGGACTTGAAATGACGTGTTTCGGATTAAAATTGGAAAAGTTAAGCTTTATGAAGTTTTAAGAAAATTCTAAGAGTTTTGAGGTTTAATTCGATGATTTTGATGATATCTTGGTGATTTACATGCTTGAATTAGTTCGTAGGATTTTTGGGAGTCGTGTGTGTTTTTGGTTTTGAGACCCGGGGGCTCGGGTGAGTTTCGGGTAGCTAACGGGGTGAAATAGACTTGGAAATTTCTGGTTTTTCCTTAGTTGCTGATGTCTGGTGTTTTCTTCTCTGCGATCGCAGCCCTTGCTCCGCGATCGCAGAGGTCTGTCCAGGTCTCTTCCGCGATCGCATCCCTTCGACATGCGATCGCATAGTGTGATGCCCCAGCGTTCCGCGATCGCAAACCTCTTCCTGCGATCGCATAGGGTCAGCTAAGCTCTATTCCGCGATCGCAACTCCTCTTCTGCGATTGCAGTGATCTAGGACCAGACTCTCCGCGATTGCATCCCCTTTCTTGCGATCGCGATGAACAAATCGCGCAGTTAATTCCTTAAGTCAAAAAAACAGAATGCTATTACGGGATTTTACCATTTTTTACCTTTTTCCTTCTTCTCCAACCTCCATTGAAGGCCTTCAAGCCAATCCTTCCTCCATAGCTTCTTGGGTAAGTGATGTTAACTTCTAATTCTCCCACTTTTCTTCCATAATCACTAGAATCTAGGCCTAAAATCCTAAAATCAAGTAGAAATTAGGGGTTTTGGGTAGAGTTAGGTTTTGGGGATTTTGGGTAATTCAACCCCAATTCGGGGTCGGATGTCAAAACAAATTATATATTTTAACTCGTGGAGTTATAGGTGATCGGGTTTTGGTCCGAACCTCGAGTTTCGACCAAGCGGGCCCGGGGTCGAATTTGGGTATTTTTGGAAGAATGCTAGAAATGGACTATCTAAGCTATGGGATTGTGTTATCGAGTCATTATTGATATTATTGAATCAATTATGCCTAGATATCGTTGTTTCGGAGTCGGATTATAAAGGAAAGGCGGTCTTAGAGGGTTGATTTCCTATACTTTGGGTCGAGGTAAGTGTCTTGCCTATCGTTTGTGAGGGATTAGGTATTGTATGTTATGTGTTATGTGTTGTGTGTTTATCATGTTCAATGTATAGGTGAGTTGACGAGTACCTATACATTGTGAGTCAAGCATGCCCGTGAGTCTATTGCTGATAAAATTCAGTTATTTCTTCAATGTTCATAATATTAGGCAATTGCCTTACTTGAGAAGTTGATTGTGGTTGATGTACTGGTTGTAGAGATTATAAAATGTTGGTTCAATTGAGGATCCAAGTATACAGTATATATATTGAGATGTTTGGTTGTAGCTGAGACCCTCGTCGGGCATTTATTGAGATATTGACTGATATTTTCCCCTTGCCGGGTGATTTGAACTGTATTTTTCCCACTATGCTGCATTCCTTGCCATACACATTATCTTGCATTGGTGTGGAAGAGTTTAAAGCACTAAGAGTGATGTCGTGCCATGTTTTACATTGATTACTTCATGTCATGCATAGTGAGGAAGAGAGTAAAGCACGAAGGGTGATGTCGTGCCATGCTTTACATTGATTACATCATGTCATGCATAGTGAGGAAGATAGTAAAGCACGAAAGGTGATGTCGTGCCATGTTTTACATTGATTACATCATGTCATGCATAGTGAGGAAGATAGTAAAGCACGAAAGGTGATGTCGTGCCATGTTTTACATTGATTACATCATGTCATGCATAGTGAGGAAGAGAGTAAAGCACGAAGGGTGATGCCGTGCCATGTTTACATTCATTGAAAGCACGAAGGTTAATGTCGTGCCATGTTTACATCTATTGAAAGCACGAAGGTTAATGTCGTGTCATGATTACATTGATTACAACATCCATTGCATTAGTGAGGAAGAGAGTAAAAGCACGAAGAGTGATGTCGTGCCATTGTTATCATTCCAACATTTCATTCATACCTTATCGGTTTCGGTAAATTGTTTCTTTTCTTACTCGATGTTAATTAACTGCTCTATCTTATTGTTTTTCCCTTTATCTTCTCCCGCTCCCTGTATATGACTGTTATTCTTCCTTGCTTTGTTATCTGTATTTTGTGTTGTAGAATAGGTTAGGTGAACGTTATTTGCGGAGTCTAGCCTCGTCACTACTTCGGCCGAGGTTAGGCTCTGCACTTACTCAGTACATGGGGTCGGTTGTACTGATACTACACTGCACTTCTTTATGTTGTGCAGATCCCGCTTCCGGACCCCGTGGACCGCTCTTAGGGAGTCACCTTCAGTCCACATCAAGCTTCAAGGTATACCACTGACGTTCGTGGGCCCTGGAGTCTCTTCTGCTATTAGTGTCTTATTGTATCATTTCTCCTTCCGTTCTAAAGACAATACTGTATTTCCTTTCAGACTTGTATTTAGTATTCTTATAGATAGTCTGTGAGGTTCTAGCACCCCGGTTTTGGGTTTTTGCGATGTCGTTGTCTTTATCATCTCATTATGCGTTTTTCGGAGTATTATTACATTTCTGCTATAAAACGTTTGAAGTGGTTCTGGTTATTTCAGTAAAGGGTTGAAAGATAATTGCTTTATTACTGTTAAGTTGTTTTATAAATGTCAAAGTGTTGTGTACGTTGGCTTATCTAGCGGGTTCAATGTTAGACGCAGTCACGGCCTGAAAGGTGGGAATTCGAATCGTGACAGCCTTATAGATTCAGAGTAGTGTAAGCAACAAATGAGAGTGAGAGAATAATGGTTAAGGGACAGGAATTGAAGAGATACACTTGTATTTTAAAAAGCAGGCATATCAAAGTTGTCTAAAACGCAAAATATGCTAGTCAAAAAGGTCAACAATACTTAAAGGCAGGTTGCTATTATAGGTTCTATACTTAGCAAGAGGTAACGCATTGGCAGAAATACATTGAAAGAGTTAGGGGAGAAACAAGTTCCCCAAGATTTCAAGATTAATATATAAAGATGCATAATACCAAATAAATCTAGGTGGAGTACCAACTTAAAGAGTTATAAACCTAGGGGTCCCAAGTATTCATCACAATATCAAAAGACAGACATGCTAACTTACATCGTGAAACAAAATCATAACAAACATGGTAAGGAAACACAAGTTGGGATAGCTACTCTAAAGTCTCAAATAATCACTAAAAGGATATGGAATTAAGTAAGCCAGAGACCTGCTGAGTGACACAATAGCAGGGGAGCAAGTAGGAGATTATAACATATTACATATGTGAGACAGTCATTGCAGGAATTCAAAGTAGAGTAGGAAGGCAAACTCATGTCAAACACTAATGTGGACATTCAGGTACCAATACATTAGGCTAAATGAACTTAAGAAGGTCCAAATTTTTCAGGTGAAGCATATTCAAATAACATATCTCAAAACTAGAGATTTTAAGTAAAAAAGCCAAATGCTGAAGAGGTTCAAATCATAATACGATTGCAATGCTAGTAAAGTTACACATAGAGATGGTCTAAGAACACATTAGGTCATGAAATTTAGAGACGAGAATATGCAGGACATAAACACAAAAGAATGAAATCGTAAAGCCAAGATACTTACTCGTTAAACAGACAACAAGAAAGAGCAAATTCCACAGTACTCTGAATATCAACAAAGAGAAAGAAACCAGAATCTTAGTGCGTTAGAGTTCCCAAGGGCTTCAAATGAACCACGAGCAGTGCTCGCACCAAGAAAGGTTGAAGAATCAAATTCTGGGGGTCTTGGCTTTCAACCGGCCAATGACCAAAGTACAAAATAAGAGAATGAGAGAAAATAAAGCAATAGCTTCAATTTTTAGTGAATCTCGCGATTAAAGGTGCCTTTCAAAGGGTAAAGGGGAGGGATTTATATAGTAGTAGAAATCAAACAAACAAATCAAGAAAATACTGTAAAATCAACATATATAAGGAAATAATAACATGCAAAATCTGTAAATAGTCAGATTAGAGAAAAATTAGGTAAACCCTAGTTTACAGAAACAGAAAATTAGTCGGAGATTTGGGTAATTGGGCCCATATAGCCTTGATATAAACATATCTAGATGGAATATTGTCTGAATCCCGATGATTAGAACTGATTCCCTTTGATTCAAAGATTTGTACTTGCCAAAAATAGAGCAAGTACTATGTAATATCACAAAGAGGTAACCAATGGAGAAGGAACATGAGTATGGTAAGTAAATAACAGGGGAATCTCATGGCTAACGGGATTAGAAGAGGGATAGGTGAAGGGCGACGATTAGGGTTTTTCAGAGAGAGGCGACACAGAGAGATAGTTTAGAGGCGGCCGGTAGTGGGATAGTGAGGTTAGGGTTTAGGTTTAATGGATTTAAGGGTGGTGGCTTGTTAGTCGTTGATCTCTAAGATCAACGGCCAAGATTAAAGGAAAGTGGGGCGGGTCATATAAAACGGGCGTGGGGTGATGGGTTATTGGTATTGGTCTAGGGGTTGTTGAGCTAGATATTTGGGGCTTAACTGGTCCGAAATTAATCCCAATTTTGGGCCAGATTTTAAAATAGAAAATTAAAGGGAAAATAATTTAATTAAATAATTAAATAAATTATAAAATAATGCTATTTATGCAATGTAATGTTTAAAAATAATAGTAGAAGATTATAAAAATGTAAGATATTATTTTGACCTTTAATAAAATGACAAATGCAATAGAATTGTAAAATAGAAGCTATTATTGCAAGATTGTGCAAATGGCCTAAAAATACTAAAGTAATTATAAAAAATGGAGTATAATATCTGAAGCAAGTTTATAGATGCAAAATAATAATTTTAGGTAGTTAAATTATCACAAATGAGTTGAAAGGAGTTAATAATAAATATTCAAGTAATTTAAATGCAGAAAAATCAATTTTAAAGCTCAGAAAATTAAGAAAAAATATCAAAAACAAATGCTTCTATAGATTTGTAACTAAATAATGATGCAAAATGATGTTTTGAAAGTATATATATTATTTAAGAAAATATGAGGTCAAATTTGGGTAACAACACGCAACCTGAAACCTTTAAACTTTAGGGTTTGTCTCCAAACCTCTAGCCTAGAGTTAACACCGCCTCGCATCTCATCAATTTTGTGATGACCCAAAAGGTCATCTTATGTAATTTAAGCTATATCTGTGTTCTGAGGCTCCGAGAGCCTCCGTTAGTCTCACCTCGATATGCGTGCGCAGCCCGGGCGTGTAACCGGGAAGCTATTAGGTGAGAATTTGATGAAAATGAGTTTTGATAATTAATAAATGAATATAGTTGACTTTGGTCAACATTTTTGGTAAACGGACCTGGACCCGTGACTCGACGGTCCCGGAGGGTCCGTAGGAAAATATGGGACTTGGGCATATGCTCGGAATCGAATTCCGAGGTCCCAAGCCCGAGAAATGATTTTTTAAAGAAAATTATTTTCTGAAAATAATAAAGGATTTTGAAAATGGATGATAATGTGAAAACCGTGTTGCCAGGACCGTATTATGGTTCCGGAGCCCGGAACAGGTTTATTATATGTTATATGACTTATCTGTGAAATTTGGTGTAAAACGGACTTGAAATGACGTGATTCGGATTAAAAATGGGAAATTTAGAAGTTTATGAAGTTTAAGAAATTTCTAAGAGTTTTGAGGTTTAATTCCGTGTTTTTGATGATATTTTGATGATTTAAAAGCTTGAACAAGTCCGTAGGATGATTGGGAGACGTGTGTGTTTTTGGTTTTGAGACCCGAGGGCTCGGGTGAGTTTTGGGTGACTAACGGGATGAATTTAAGGTAAAAAAAAAATCTGGTGTTTTGCTGGTGTTTCTGGTGTCTGGTTTCGTTCAGTGCGATCGCGTAGG
>MDKH01124590.1:0-20537 GCA_005239495.1 Nicotiana undulata
ATAATTAGGCTTTGGAATTGAATTGTTGAATAATTATTGATATTATTGAGTCGATTATGTATATATACGATTGTTTCGGAGTCGGATTCAAGAGGAAAAGCGGTGTTAGAGGCTTGATTTGCATTCTTGGAGCCGAGGTAAATGTTTGGCCTAACCTTAGCTTGAGGGAATAAGTATAGAGCCTTATTTGCTATGTGTTAATCCATGTCCAACGTATAGGTGAGGTGACGGGTACCTATATGTTGTGGTCAAGCATGCCCGTGAGTCGAACTTGATAATTTTCATTGTGTTATTTGATATACTCTGTGTTACGGATTTCTTATCATTCTGGAAGTGATATATTGATGTGGAAAGTTATTTGATTATTCGTTCAGTTGAGGATTATATTGTTGAATTACACCTCTGAGTGAGATTGGTTATAGCTGAGTCCCTTGTCGGGACGATATAATCTTTTTTGAATATTTCTGTGTATTTGAGGTTTCCTATTGTTGTATTTTTCTGTCTAATTGTTGCTTTTATTTATGTAATGCACGAGGGGACATTCCGTGTCGAGTGATTATCTATTATTGCACGAGAGGACATTCCGTGCCGAGTGATTATTATTTATGCACGAGGGGATATTCCGTGTCGAGTGACTGTGAGGTTATGCACGAGGGGACATTCCGTGCCGAGTGCCTGTGAGGTTATGCACATGGGGACATTCCGTGACGAGTGATTATTATTTATGCACGAGGTTACATTCCGTGCTGAGTGATTGTGAGGTTATGCACGAGGGGACATGCCGTACCTTTTTCTGTTTATTTACTTGTTCCAAGCTGTTAAATTCCTGCTGTTATTTTTACATTTCAATTATTATCCTGTTCTGTTGTTTTAGCAGTTGTGGCCTCTTTATCCCTAGCATGTTCTCCCCGTAGCTGTATTACTTGTTTATTTCCTGTCATTACTTCCTGTTATATTATTGAACTGCACATGTGTTATTTGTTGTCGTGTCCTAGCTTCATCACTACTTCGCCGAGGTTAGGCTCGGCACTTACTCAGTACATGGGGTCGGTTGTACTGATGCTACACCTGCACTTCTCTATGATGTGCAGATTACAGTGCCGGACCCAGTGGACATTGAGCGAGGGAGTATCCTTCAGTCCACGACGACACCGAGGTAGTCATGCAGACGTCCGCAGGCCTTGGCATCACCCCTACCCTTTTCTCTCATTTTTTGTCTTATTTCAATAGTTCCATGACAGTTGTATCTACTTATTTCAGACCATTGTATTTAGTAAACTCTTAGACTGTTCGTGAGTTTGTGATTCCGGTTTCTGGGGTTGTACTCAAGGAAATTATTACGAGATTCCTATTTAGTTCTTGAATTTTATATTACTTCCGCATTTTTATTATAATTGTTCTAGTTATTTTTGGTTATTTAATTGTTAATAAGTCAATTTAATTCAAACGTTGGCTTGTCTAGCGGGTTCAATGTTAGACGCCATCACGGCCTGAAGGTGGGATTTCGGGTCGTGACAAACAATGACTGGTGTCACGGTCTTATTGGTGCGTGACATTCCGCATATTTTTAATAAACTGATAAAAAAAAAGTGTGTATTAGACACACGCTGAAAAGGAGTGTGTAAGATAATTTTCGTGCTCAGCAAGTGTATAACAGGGATTTGATGCATAATTGATGGGGTAACTTATGTATTTTGCTAATACTACCATTTATATCAAAATTTCAATTTGATGTCTATATTTGTCATCGACTAGAGGTTAAAATGAGTATTATTGCACGAAATCTTTTTTATGTTAAATGGAGCAACTTAATAAGTTATAATTCATAATTTTTATGTAAATTATTAAAATAAATTAAGGGAAATTTTCATAAAGCACTATCTTTTAGTAGTAATTAGCTATCTATAGATACCATTTGCTATATTACGGATTATAAATACCTTTTCTGTTGTTATAAGATGTATTAGATGTATTTAAGCTACTGCATTTATGAATATAGTAGCAAAAATAGGCATGAATGTAGGCGTGAATCAGGGAAGTCCAGCTTATCAGTTGATGTATTCGACTGTATTCATGACGTTTTTAAACGGAAAGTGAATCAATTAACATAATAGACTCCTAATATAACTCAACATACTCAATTATAACACACAAATTTTGTATTTCCAATTATAAAAAAGATTCTCAACCGAAAACTACCCAAATACATAGCAATCTTCAGAGAAATTATATAATACATCTGAATACATAAAATATATTAATTAAAAAAATATATGAATACATTCCAAATACATAGCAATCTTCAGAGAAATTATATAATACATCTGAATACATATATTATATTAATTAAAAAAACATATGAATACATACACATTTGATGCCATATGAATACAGTCGAATACACTCGAATACAACTGATTGAATACAATCGAATTCCTTTGAGGAATTTGATTCCGATGACGATGAAGATTTCTCCGGCAGCGATTCGGATGACGGCTTTCAAGAGGACATGGAAGCCCTTAAGAAAGCTTGAGCCGATGACCCCTCCATTTTCGAATTAGCCATTACTCTCTTCTAATCTCTATTTCTTCCTCTTAAGAAAAACCAAATCGCTATCTGATTTCAATTGTGTATCATTCAAATAGCTTTCTTGTCTGCAAATACACAGACAGAGAAAACTTGTACACAATATTTTTTTTTTTTTTTTGGGGAAGTCACAAACCCATCAAAATTTGAGAGCAAGAGAAGAAAAGAAACTAGGGTTCGTGTTTTCAAGGAATGGGGGAAGAGAATGACATGTATCAAAGTAGAGCGAGAGAGAAAATAGTGTAACTGAATAGCGTATATAGTGGCTTAGAGGCAGGAGGTAACTAAAATTAGATATTTTGCGATAAACATTAAAAGGTATCTATAGAATATAATTTTTTAAATATTATTTATTTAAAATAAATAAGGTATTAACCTTTGCTATAGAATATAAAAATTCCATAAATTAATTATAAACTGTGATACCGGTATCATTCTCTATTCATGACTAACTACATATAATAATGATTATTTATTTATCAAAAAATTAATTAAATAACAACAAATAATAATTTTAATAAATTACAATGTTGGGCCCGTACACACCCTTTTCCTCGTCTAGTAACCAAATAGAAAGCTCGAGCCAGCAGACGAGGGGGAACAACAATGGCGATGACTGAGGAGCAAAAGAAGCGAACAATGGAGGCATTAGAGCGAAGATTTGCTCAAGCCAAAGCTGAGCTTCAGGTACAACAACACAAGAACAAGAAAATTTCAGTTGCTACAACAACAATTGCTGTTGATGAAAACAACATTGGACTTACTTCCCAGGGTATCAATTCAAAGGCAAAGGCAACTTCCTCTGCTATATCATCCAAAAAAGGTTTCATCTTTTTTAGATTCCTCCTCTATATTCGTGCTGTCTATATATATAGTCACAAATATTTTTTTTATGCCTGGCGATCAAATTACTGCAAATTATGTGAACTTTGAAGTCCAGAATCGGAGTCGGAATTTCAGCTTTACGGGTTATCGATTTTTATAGTAATGATTTCAAGTGTTAATAACTGGGTTCTAATTTTTTTTTTTGTTTTTATATATTTAATGAATTTCTTAAGACAAATACACTATTTGAACAAAAGCTAACCCGTATAGGTGCTCCTAGCTCCGCCCCTGCTTTGAACCAGTTATACTGTGCGGACTTAGTGGAATTATGCTCAATTTTTTGTTAATCTTCTGTTATCAAAAAAATCTTCTGTTGTTTGTAAAACAAATTTCAAGTTAAAATTCTGCAGCTAATCTGTTTAGGTTCAATGGAGGGGAGTGATGTTGAGTTGTCTTTTTCTTTGCCGGGGGGTGGAGGCGGGGTGCTGTAGCTTTAACTTTAACTGTGATGATGCGTGTTTATTTGGGCTTATCTAGAACGCTAGAACTGGTTTCAACCTTTCTTCTTACTAAAATACTAGTCCTTAGGCTGTTCCAATTTAGTTTGGCACTATTGCCATTGATGAGTCAATCCATTTTCAATTTACTAGGACTTTTTCATCATCTAAGCTTGGAGGAAGCAAAACAGAGCAAGAAAAGTCTGATCTTCGTGTTTAGTCCAATGCCTTTAGAATTGAGATATATTCAAAGTTGAGACAAACCACACTTTATATATATATATATATATATATATATATATATATATATATATATATATATATATATATATAATACTTGTGTCTAGACCAGCTTGCGCTCATCTCGGCTATTCGACTAGGTACATGCTACCTCCCACCAGCATAAGTATCCCGGTAACTCTGTCCACCAAGTGTTGGGCAGGCTTGAAGAAATCACCTAGTATTTTTTAATTTCTTTTGGGATTTGAACCTCGGTCTTCATGATTTGCATCCACTTCATTGACTACTGGGCCATTGTTGTCAAAGGCGTGCTTAAGGCGCGCTTAAGCCCTGAAGCGAGGCTCAACACATGTTGAGCGCTTCGCCTCGCTCTTTAGTGTCGCATGAAGGCTTTAAGGCATACTTTTCCTTGCCAATGAGTGTAATCCTGAAAAGGCGACATTAGACAATTGATATTTCACTTTCTCGTAAATATTTTTCAATTTCTTTGTCCATATATTTGTTATTCATGCTTATAATAATTAATCTTGGACTACATATACATATTTTTACTTTTCTCCAGTTGCGCCTTTTTTCATTAAAGCTCACGTTTTATTTGCGCTTTGCGCTTAAAGCCCCAATGGACCTTAGAGCTTTTTTGCGCTTTGCGCTTAAAGCCCCAATGGACCTTAGAGTTTTTTTTGCGCTTTTCGCCTTTGATAACACTGAGTCTACTTGGCTACACCCTTTGTTGCAAGTTTAGACGAACTACACTCAGGAAAAGAACTTGTTTTACATGTCCAATGTTGTGTTTGGGTGTATGGAATTTTATAGGATGAACTTTGATTACTAAAGAAAATGATTCCCTCATATATACCTAGATGGATAATATGAAGGAAGGAGAAGAAAGAGGAAGAATAATGAGTGTTGCCAAGAAGTTTTGGTTGCAACAGTGAGAATATTGCATTTTAAGTTTGATTAAAATCCTCTAGAGACTTCATCTGGTCACCAAATCGCCTCAGTTCCTCATGGCGTATCACTTAGTAATCGTAGTGATAGTCCGTTTTTCTCTTCAACTTATTCAGGACCAACCTAGTGCACATGCTCCCAGATGTTCCTCGGTGCCTACATTAATTGTCTTCAATAGTGGAATCCACAACAGAACAGCTTGCCGGACCATGATGTCCCGTTATTTAGAAAGAAGGAAACAAACATGCAATTACTCTTTGTACTTCTTTCTCATTGATTGGAATTGTGTTTTTGAATTCTATACGTGATTGGAACTGGCATTCAAAGAAACTAGTTGTAATTGCATTATAATTCACTATGTAAAAAATTATTTTATGTTCGGAAGTTATTGTGTAGTTTTTTTACCTTATAAAGAAAAAGTTAATTGTGTAGTTTAATATTTTCTTTGGAAGCCAAACAAAATGAGGGAATTTGTATTTGTTGAATTTTCTGTCTCTTTAATCTTTATTCTCCTTGAATTATCCGTAATTGACTTTCGGCATCCAAAAACAGTGTAACAGTGGCATTTTCCAGGAATATAAGTCAAATATTTAATGCGATTTCCTCTTGTATCTCATCCAAACATTTTCCTGGCTTCTTTGTAGGCTATTTATCTTTTTGTGGCCATACATCTGCTCAAGGTACAACCTTTCTTCGGTATGCTTCTCTTGCATTGTTATCTGTAGAAAGGTTTATATGAGACCAATCTAGGACGCTAAAATTTCATCCTGCAATATAGGTGTCGAACTGAATAATCCAGCATACCTTCCGCTCTCTCATGCAGTAGACGAGAATCTTTTGAAAACAACTACTGAGGTAAGAACACGTGTGAACAAAATAATGTTTCAAGAATGCGCACGATTAATTAATAGCTTCTTTATTACCGATCCCCTTTGTTTGTTGCAGATTTCTGGTAAAATCATGACTGTTAATGATATTTTGCATGATCTTCTCCAACATGGTGATTCAGCCCAGAAATATATGCAAGGGTCAAAAAATGTGAAAGTTGATAACTGGATTCTTCTTGATAATGTTGTACAAAAAAACAGCATTGCTTCTGGAGCTCGTATTCGGGCTTTGCAGAGACAGTCAAAGAGATCTAAAAGACGTATGTCCATGAAACAACATAAGAAGTTTGGATCATTTGATTTGCCTCAAGAGTTCCATAAGTGAGTTGCGCTTTTTCTTTTTTCCTGAATAAATTAGTTTTAGCTTGCCTTTCAAAACCTTTCTGTCCTTCTCAGCAAGGAATTATGTGTAAATCCAACTTGCTACAGTATAATGTGTTAATTTTTTTCTTCTGTTTCCCTAGATGAGACTGACTATGTTGAAAGTTGAATGTTGAAGTCTCATGGTGGTTTGTAGATTTAAATTTGGTTTCATTATTTATTTATTTATGGAAAAAAATTGGTGTAAAAGAAACCCAGTAACATGACCTTTTCATGTGATGATTCTTGATTAAGGGATCAACTGATACATTGAATCTCATGTTGCATATGATATCTGTCTTCTGTCTGCTGTTATAATTATCCGCAGTTATCCTCGAGAGGAAATAAGCTGCGAATACTTCTCCCTAATGTTGCTTACAGTAGATATTGCTTATCTAGAAAGTTAAAGGCCTAAATGGATATCTTACACCCGTGTTGTTCCATTGCATTAAATCCAACTTCCAGATGATCAAATTCAGCTGTCTACTTATTTGACCTTTTTATTGCTCATCTAGGATTCTAGGGATGAAGCTAGTTGTTGGATGCTTCACCTTGTTCAGCAATAAAAGATTATACTTTTCCGGGGCTTGTGTATGGTGGGTTCACATAGAGCCAAATATTCCTAGATACTCACAGTTGATGATACCTCATGGTATTATACCCTTTCAACTTTTATATGCATCCAGTGTTGGCTTGGCCTTCATTGTTGTTCTTATATTGACTAGCTAAGTTCCCTACTTAGATTTGTTCTTTTATAGGTTAGGGTGTTCTTTTTTTCCCCTTTTACTGTTCTTTTTGCCTTTTATTTCTCTATTGATTTGAGCAGCAAAATTATGTACTCAGTTTCTGGTGTTGCCCAGATCATCTCTTGTTCTGAGTTCTTATAACGCTTTTGTGGCTTTTTCTGCAGCTATAACATCTTCAAGCCAATGCACGATAAGTGGAAAGACTATGTAACAAAACTCCTGAAGAATATTGGGTTGACTTTTTGTTTTCTTGCTTTTTTTGAGGATTAGTTTTTCGGAAAAGATGCTTTTCCTCTAGTGATCCAGCTAAACAATTGACTTATATGTCTCTCTCATCTCCGTATTGGCCTTGCAGGAAAAATCAGTTATCACAATGTCTCCTTAATGCAGACTTACATGGTGCACTAATTCTAGGTAAAACTAAGCAATCTCCTCTTTAACTCTTTTAGATAGACCCTTCAAAACTATTTTAAGGAATGCGGTGTTAGTACTCGCTGAATCTGTCCTGTCATTAATGTTTTACAAGGACCTAAGCATTCTTGTGATGAGCTAAATAACAATAGGAGGTTACCTTTATATAAAGCCTGAAACAGAACTGTAATAGAGAAATTGAATTCACTGTGTTTAACTCTTGCACACTGGCACATGCACACAGAGAATATAACAACTTTGTTTCTGAAACATTATAGTATTTATTTCCTGCAGTTGTTCAGTGCAAAATAGCTGGCTTAAGTGGTGTACGTGGTATCATGATTCGTGAGACCGTAGAAACATTTGGAATAATCACAGAAGACAACAAATTCCAAGGTTTATATCCTGTTCAATTTTGCATTTCGTTGGTAAACTAGCTATATGAACTGCTGAAGTGGCAAATATATGTCTTTTCCGGTCCACTTTCAGTAGCCCTAATACCGGATAGAATAAATTATGAGGCTTGCTGCTTCTGTCTTCTCTTTTCCTTAATTTTCTTTTGCTGTCTTGGTTGAGTAATTTTTGCTGGGGCACTCGCCTTGATAAGCATTGAATTAAACACCAAGTGCCACAGTTTTTTCATGTTCTGGTAGTTCGCGTCTCTACTTGTGCCATTCGCATTTTAGCTTTATTAGATTGTATGACAGTTTTGAATTCACAGGAAAATTGGCACCTTTGCGGATTTGCTCTTGTTCTAAAAGAAACATTTTAGGGATAGTTACCCTTCCTGACTCTCTCTGAGAATCTTACCTCAGCTCAGGCTCATTCGATATACTCTTGTCCAACCTTATCCTTATTTCAGCTATTCTTAGTTATTCGGCTTCTCATAAAGCTGTGAGTTGCCATGCATCAATTTTTGCTGTAATTGCAACCTGAAACTTTAGCTTGATACACCTTGTTGGTAAAATTATGTATATCCTCCAAAATATTGTTTAGATTAGCTGGTTCTTATTATGTTATAGACAGCTCCAGTGGCTCGCTGACTAAATCTGTAGTTCCAAAACTTATTCTCACATCTTGAAGACTGTCTACTATAAATCAATATGGAGCAGTGACCTTTAATTCATCAGTTACTGAATGAATGAGACATTTTCAGAGGCTTGCACTCGAATTCTCACATCCTGAAGAGTATCTCTGATATAAATCAACATAGAGAAGTGGCCTTTACTTCATCAGTTACTGTTTTGAATGAATGAGCAATGTCTTAGAAGTAGGCTGTACTGGAATATAAGGCATGGATCATAATTCTAGCTAACTTCAACCTTGTATGTGAAACCTGAGTTCTTTGCATTTTTGCACAACCTATCATGTATGTAATTCTTAATTTTTAGGATTTGCCCCCCAATGTATTGATCTTGTTGCAAACTCATTAGAACACTTATTAATGAAGGGGTAACGTAGGAATGCTATAATTTTGATTCCATTAATTTATCTTCATACACTTGAGTCTACTCTTTCGAGAGTATATGTGTCATCTTGTTGGGCATAAAAGGATGAATTCTCAGTGCATACAACTCCCTTTTGAGTTTGTTTGTGTCACCTTTTTTGTTGGAAATTCATTTATTAAAAAAAGTTAGGCAGATGCCCTTCTATATTGTGATTTGCCTGTCATGTAGAGGCGGGTTACGCAGACTGGTGTCTCAATCTGCCTGAAAATTCCCAGGTGCACCTAATGTTTCCACCCTATCCTTTTGGAGAGGAAACAAGCTGGTGTGCTTTTGACATTTCTTAGGCACTTCATGTTTCCTGCCTAAGCATTGACAGAATATTTAGCACGATCACCAACCATGAAAACAAAATCGTAACTAGAAAGATAAGAATAGAAAAGTAGTTGATGAGAGGTTCAATTTTGTGAAGAAAGGAGCCACAACCAAACCTAAAGTTATGAGATTCTACAATCGCAAGTGTATATTATTAAACACTGCAGACTACAGACTTAATTATAAGTACATACATTAGTATGCTGTCCTGTAGCTCTACTTTTCACAAGCAGGTATATAAAAACTCACCAGACGACAGACGCCACCAGAAAAAGCATACATGAGAAGCATTTTACATAGATAGAAATGATGATGTATACATGAGAAGTGCAACATGCAAAGAGCTCAAAAATCTTTAACCAAGCTGAGAAAAAACTACTTCTCTTTCCCTTTTTGATTTATCCCAAGGGGATGGACCAAGAAGGTAGAAGTCCAGTTGTTGTTAATACTTGTGTTTTCACTGCTTTTGCAGTTGTGCCAAAAAAGCTTTCTGTATTTATGCTACAAGTGGACTGCTGGAAAGTTACATTGCTCGGAGACAAACTCAGTTCAAGAAACATGATTACATGATATTGTTAAGACAGATATTTATCATACGGAAAATTTCTTGGCATTGCTTCAGGTGAGAGTGGCTTTATTCACAACTACATGTCTAAAATGTCACGACAAGCTTTCGTTATGAATAAACATCCTTTTTGCAATATCATTTTACAGGGAAGATTGATTCCAATGGCTGTATCATTGCTTGGGAGATTGCTCGGCCTAGGTTTCATTCTTAGCGGAGGTTGATCATGAAAAGGAAGATACTTAGGGCTTACAGTGGGAGAATAGAGGAGGCATCTAAAGGGGTATCTAGTTTTCGAAATTTTAATAGAGTGGAAGCATCTTGTTAGGTATTCTTTTTCTCAGTGATAAAAGTCAAGGCAACAACGACAACATACCGGTATAACCCACACAGTGGGGTCCGGAGAGGATAGTGTGTACCCAGACCTTACCTCTACCTTGTGGAGATAGAGATGTTTCCAGTAGACCCTATTCAAGGAGCATATCAGTTGCTGCACCAGAAATTCATTTGCAAATCGGGATATCCCTTGGATCATTTAGAGTTGTGCGGTTAACTTTTATTTATTCGGAAAGAAATATTTATCATATTGATTTTACTTTTCAAATATAAGACCTACAGTTTTCTTGGAGAAAGCTTCTCTTATTGCATTCATGCATATTTTAGTATAAATTATAGAATTGAAATTCTGAATTGTACTTATCATCCAACTTAAGGTAAATTTTTTAATGATGCCAAAAACCAATAGGACCAGAAACTCTCACATGCTTCTTTATGTGAGCAAAGTTTCACTTACCTACCAAAAGAGAAATTAATACATTATAAATTGAGAGAAGAGACAATGTCAATATTTGTCTGAAGATTCCAAAGTCTTTCTTCTTTCTCAGAAAAGTTTGTGTAATCTTTCTATGTTTGAAAGGTTAATAATTGAAACGTGTTCCAAAAGGAAGAGCGACCTCTATATACATAGTATCCTTTGATTCCAAGGTACATTGGAATCAGAGGAAGGCATTACGTTATTAGGTACAATTAGATCTGGTAAGATGGTTAAAAATAATAGTTATTCACCCAATTCAACCCATTAAAAATGGGTTGGATAATTGACTTTTTAAAATCGGTTCGAATATGGATAATTACCCATATTATCCATTAGAAAAATGAGTAACCAAATGGGTAAAATATGGATAATACAATTATTGGAAAATTATTTCAGCAATGCTCTTCTGTTGCAAGAGGCATCAAATTCATATTAGAGCTTGAGGCTAATGTGAAGTCATGAATGGATAATATGATTACTCATTTTATCCGCCGGTTAACCCGTTTATTACCTGTGTTAAATATGGGTCGGGTCGGGTAATTTATCTGTTTGGACTCAAACCATATTCGACCCGCCCCTCCCGTTTGCCACTCCTAGGTACAATAGTATAAGAACCAAATGGTTAGGAACTATATCATCTTGACATTTTTCTTGTTTCATCAAGTGTTCAAGTATGTACAATATCACTTCATCCTCTATTTATAGTATTACAAAGAGGTATACAAAAGAATGTCATAAACATGACATTAAACACTTGAGATCATGGAGGAAGATCATGGGGATGTTATGGAGGTATGAGAGTTACAACCATAATGGTAAAAAGTAGTGGGAGGCTAATGGAGAAGAGTAGTGGTGTTAGTCATTTAGGAGTTATGAACATCCACCATAATATAATGTTTTATAACACTCCCCCTTGGATGTCCATAGATAATGTGTCTCGTTAAAATCTTACTAAGAAAAAATCCTGTGGGGAAAATCTTAGTGTAGGAAAAAGAGTACACATACATGTAATACACATTGTCTGCTGCCTCGTTAAAAACCTTGCCAAGAAAACTCATTGGGACAAAACATGTGCTGAGAGAAAAAGAGCACAGCGCGTATTTGCTTCCCCCTTGATGAAAACATCACTTTATTTCTTGAAAGTAATGCATTTTAATCTTGTATTTCAACTTCTCCAACATTGAGGTTGACAATGCCTTAGTGAACAAATCAGCGAAATTATCACATGAACGAATTTGTTGAATATATTTCACCATTCTATTAAAGATCATGCGTCTGAAAAATTTGTTTTATTATGTCTCCTTCGATATATCCTTCTTTCAATTATGCAAACAACATCATCTTCAATATTATTGGAATCTTCTCTTCAAAGAAAAAGTCACACATCTGTTGTGTGTTGAGTCACTTGCTTTATCAGTTGCTAGTATATTGACATGACGTGAATAAGTACCAACAATTGTCTTCCTTGTGAATTAATAATATGGTAGTACCCCCACATACAAATAGATTGTTTGAAGAACGATCTTCAGAAAATGCATGCATCTACATAACCAACAAAAACCTTGACATTATTTATTGGAATAAACAAATCTATATCAAGGATTTCTTTTCCAACATAATCCTAACAGTATTCTAGTATCTTTATATAGGAGTTAAAATATATCTCGCTAGCATATTGTTATACTCATGGTTCTAGCAACATACATAGTGCGTCAATTGCAATTAACACAAAAATAAATCATGTACGCGATGATTGCTTTAATCCACATAAAGATTTCCTGAAACTTTATTTAATGAATTTCTTGGGAACCTTAATATGCTTCTGAACAATTTAAATCCTTCAATGATTTTTATATATGCATATCAAATTTATCAGGTATTGCCAGACTAAAATCTGAAAGCAACTGTATCCACCACAACGAAACATGTTTCCATCTAATCAATGCCAGGACATTTACGTAAAATCTTGTGTCACCCCACAAGCTTTATACTTTCAGGTGTTGGGACTATCTGTCCAAAACTTCACGTTTTCCAAGTGAAGTCAGTTTTGATTGCGAATTTTTCATTGACCAATCATTTATCTGTCCAAATTTCATGACGGATTTGAGCTCAAGATCCTCGTCAATATTAAAAATATTGAGCGCTACATTATATCAACAATATCATCGATGATCATTTTACATCGGTTCCATCATCACACAATAAAGACATAACTTATCGAGATCTCATTATTTTCAAGTACCTGAGCCTCTTCCATGAGGTCTTATAAAGTGTTATGTCATGGTGCTCTTATAAAGCACTTGCCTCCTTAGTATGACCATCTTTATCATTAGCCCCTCTCCTTCTTCAAGGAGTTTTATCTTTGGAACCGATTAGTCTATTACGCTTCATGCGTTCCATAGACTATGTCCATTATGGACTTTATTCTATTTGGAGCATTAGCAGCTGAAATATAACATTTATCTTTAGGTCAGCAAATACTCCTGTCAATATTTTGCAAATGAATTATCACTTGAACTTTTCGTTCACATTTTCTTGTACGAGGATCTAGAAGTATTCATGATAATTCATTCCACGTATCACTTTTTCAGTTGTCAATTTTCTCCCCCTAATGCTGGGATCACCAATACATATCCCCAACTTTCTTTCGAGCCACATCATTGTGCATTGTGATGGAACAATTAAATCATATATCACATCCGTATTTCTAGATGTAAATTATTTGGTTCCTAACCCTGAACCAATTATGATAGAGAGAATTTATCATAACTTGGCTAGATGCGTAGTGTTGTTGTATATTAAATAATACATCTCATAACCAATGCTTTAGCTATAATTGGAGACATACAATTTCTCCTAAACCAAGTTGGATTTAAACCAGTATTATCAAGATAAATTATCATAATTAAATCTTCCTTTCATGCCAACCACTTTGACTAATATATTTAAAACTCAAAAAGTTTCTTTTATCACACCATCCATATGGTGAATGTCTCCTTACAGAGAAAATTATTTCGTAATAACTGTCATGGTCAAAATCATCATAAGAAAAATCATTTCTTGCTTTAGTATTTTGTCTTTAATAACTTTTTATAAGGCATATCAAAATATTTTTGGCGTACCACATGTACGCAACCAATGACATAGACATGTAACTACACAGTAATATTCAGTATCTTTCTTTATCATAAATCTCCCAGTAGAGGTGAGTTTTAGTATTTGTTCAACTATGCATAAGCACATTCTGCATAATTTATATTACATGTATATTTTCACATTCACTTTCAGGAATGAGTCAACATTTACAATGCTTATTACAAAAAAAATGACTAATCGTCTGATGGTGTCTCATATTTATAGACCATATTGATACACAATTTCTTCACCTTTGAAGAATTATTTTGAGAACCCTTATTTTTCTCCTTTTTATAATTACCAAAATAATGACTATTATTATTTTGGTCAACTACCTATCTTCATTTATACTTATTATGTACCGTTATCACAGTTACTTCAAAAATGGAGCAAATCAAGTGGGACAAGCTTCATGCTTTTACATGATTTTTTTTAGTATCATTATGTCATCAATATGGTGCATTGGAACTCAAACCCAATGTCTTACCCATATAAAGGCATGTTAGGCCATAATGAGTTGGGACTCAAATCCAACTTGTATTATCATAGTGCATTAGTGAATCTTGATGTCTTACCCTCATGGTGCGTTGGGACTTGAGCCCACCGTCTTACCCTCAACCAATAGCATATAGGCCCAAATGCAACTCAGACTCACCCGAGAGCCTTTAAAATATTGTCACTTCAAATTCAAATAACTTAGATAAAATTGCAAAGAACTTTACTTGCCTCCACTGCAATCATGTCAAAAAGAAATGCATTTTGGTTAATATACATGGTTGCTATTTTCAGAAGAAGGAATATAATTCAAAGGATGAGTGACAGTTACAATGAAGTGCATCTTTTATGCAAGCACTGTATACTATTCATTAAAAATATAGCTCATTATATATCTAAAATCATAATTTCTCAGCTTTCATTAATAATAGATCATAGGAAGTTTCTGATTCAAGTCTATTCTACACGGTTATTGAATTGTCCATTAATGGGTCCAGTGATTATATATGTTTCTGTGTTAATGTAAGAGCGAAATGTTTCTATGCGGGGCACGGTTGAAAACGCCATTGTTTACTTGTCCTGAACTCATCATCTGATGAAATATTTTCATACCCCCAAGGGCACATCTTATTTTCTAACGAACAATTCAGACATACACTTCATGACTATATGCGTGACAACAAGCACCAATATTAAGGTTATTTCTATACATGACTATAATAGTAGAGTAACGACAATCAAACATTAAAAATGAAAAAAAAATGAAACTCCAACAATTTCTCCATTGAAACTAATATGTGTATTCTCTATAGAACTACAAGTTGAACCATCCACAACAATAACTGATATTCGTCGTTTTCAAATTTTTATTCTTAATATTATAATCACTAGAATATTACTGTAATAGATATAATGTAGCTTTTGAATGAAAATGACTTAGATTTAAAGATATTGAACTATTTAAAAATTAATCACAACTCTCATATGAAATTTAAAAATATATTATATAACTGAGATTGAGGATTCAAGATCCCAATTTTTCTTTTTCTTTTAACAAGAAAGGAAATTAGAATTTGATGATCATTTATTTTCTAATAATGTGTTAACACGCCAAAATAAGAGTTATAGTTGTTGGTCATTAAGCTTAGTGTAGCTTAATTTTAAGCTTGGTGTAGCTTAAAGAGAATGAATGAAGTGGAAAAAGAAATGGAGGGAAGTGAAATTTTGAATTAGTGCACCTTGTCCCTCATTGGAAGAAGGAAAGAAAATCTATGTGTATATATAGAGAAGCTCTTTTTTTAGATCTTAAAGAGTTGAGAAGAAGGCAAGCCTCGCGCCGTCGTCGTCGCTCGCTCGGCTTCGGCTTCGGATTTAAATCCGTTTTTAATTTCCCACAATATTCACACCCGTTCAAACAGTACGAAATTGGCTATAAATATGCCTTGAATCCCAGAATTTTTACTTAACAAAATTTTCTGATCTTCTTCTTCTTTTTGGTACCAACACTCCGGTGAGTTAAGTCGTTCTATCCTGGGATGATATATTTCAAAACCTTGGGTACTTGAGGGGAATGATTTCCTTAAGGACACTGTGTATTCAGTGGGCTCGATTTATTCCTATACTATTTTTCAGAATTTCTTTTGACGTTTTAGTTCTTCTAACTATCTGTTTCTGTATTTTCAGAAAGTTTACTGTTTTATTTATTTTACAACAATACAGATTACTAACAATCTTAAGGAAATTATATTTATATTATTCTGTACTCTGTTTGTGGAGATTAAAACCTGTGTGGTTTTCTACTCTTTCTGAATTTTATTATTCTGATTTGAAGATATAAAAACTTCATCAGAGTTTTGAAATTCAGAAAACGATTTGAAGAACATAAAAACTTCATCGTTTTCTGTGAAACATTATTTATAAAAACTTCGGTTTTTATTTATTATACATACTGTTTATTGTTAATTACAGTATTGTTTACTGTTCTACTTTTGCCATTGGTTGAACTCTTCTGTTATTGACAGTGAGAAATGGCAACTAATAACGGAAATTCTTCTGCGACTGCTGCGGCAACGACGATAGCCTCGCCAAGCCAGACTGTTGTTCCACCGGCAGAAAAATCGGGGAAATTTTCTGGAGCCAACTTCAAAGGATGGCAGCAAAGGGTGTTCTTCTGGCTTACCACACTTGGTATGCAGAAATTCACTAGTGAAGAGCCTCCAGTGCCTGCTGCGGACATGTCGGACAATGAAAATTTCATGATTGTTGAGGCGTGGAAGCAGGCAGATTTTCTTTGCAAAGGCTATATTTTAAGTGCTTTAGAGGATGACTTGTACAATGTGTACAGTGCGATGAATACTTCAAAAGAATTATGGGACGCACTTGAGAAGAAGTACAAGACAGAAGATGCATGCTTGAAGAAGTTCGTGGTTGCCAAGTTTATAGACTATAAAATAATAGACAGCAAAACTGTGGGAACCTAAGTTCAGGAACTTCAACTTATTTTTCACGACCTTATCGCTGAAGGTATGGTCGTGAATGAAGCATTTCAAGTGGCTGCAATGATTGAAAAATTGCCCCCTTCGTGGAGATATTTCAAGAACTATCTCACGCACAAGCGCAAAGAAATGAAGTTGGAAGATCTTGTGATTCGTCTCAAGATTGAGGAAGACAACAAAACAGCTGAGAAGAAGTATCGTGGAAATTCAACGATCATGGGAGCTAACATCGTTGAGGAGACTGCTCCAAAAAGTAAGAAGAGGAAGAGATCTTCTAGACAGACTAAGGAGCAGAACAAAAAGAAATTCAAGGGCAACTGCCACAACTGTGGAAGAGTTGGTCACAAAGCCCCTGATTGTCGTCTCCCGAAAAAGGATAAGAAGAAGGGACATGACAACATAGTGGAGAAGAATGATGACATTGATGATCTTTGTGCAATGCTTTCGGAATGCAACTTAGTTGGAAATCCGAAGGAGTGGTGGATTGACTCCGGAGCCACTCGACATGTTTGTGCTGTCAAAGAAGCATTTGTGACTTACTCTACTGCTGGTCCCGAAGAAGATATTTCCATGGGAAATAACTCAACAACCAAGATTGAAGGTTATGGGAAGATATTCCTAAAGATGACTTCCGTTAAGATGTTAACGCTCAACAACGTTCTTAATGTTCCTACTATTAGGAAGAATTTAGTTTCTACTTATTTACTTGTGAAGAATGGATTCAAATGTATATTTGTTTCTGATAAAGTTGTTGTAAGCAAGAATGAAATGTATGTTGGAAAAGGCTACCTCACGGAGGGCCTTTTCAAACTAAATGTAATGGTTGTTGACAGTATGAATAAAATTTCAGCTTCTTCTTATTTGTTGGAGTCAAATGATTTATGGCATATTCGTTTAGGACATGTCAATTATAAAACCTTGCGGAAGTTAATTAATTTAGAAGTATTGCCTAAATTCGAGTGTAATAAATCGAAATGTCAAATATGTGTTGAATCTAAGTTTGTAAAACATCCTTATAAGTCTGTTGAAAGGAATTCAAATCCTTTAGACTTAATTCATACTGACATTTGCGATATGAAGTCGACACCATCTCGAGGTGGGAAAAAGTATTTTATTACTTTTATTGACGATTGCACTCGATATTGTTATGTTTATTTGCTTAATAGTAAGGATGAAGCAATTGAAGCATTTAAGCAATACAAGAATGAAGTGGAGAATCAATTGAATAAAAAGATCAAAATGATTAGAAGTGATAGAGGTGGAGAATATGAATCTCCGTTTGCAGAAATATGTTCGGAATATGGAATTATCCATCAAACTACTGCACCTTACACAACTCAATCCAACGGAAAATCGAAAAGGAAAAATCGGACATTAAAGGAAATGATGAATTCTTTATTAATAAGTTCTGGATTACCTCAGAGTTTGTGGGGGAAGCTATCCTTACAGCTAGCCGAATACTCAACAGAGTACCCCACAACAAAACGCAATCTATTCCATATGAAAAATGGAAAGAAAGAAAACCCAACTTGAAATATTTCAAAGTGTGGGGGTGTCTAGCAAAGGTACAAGTTCTTTTACCTAAAAGGGTTAAGATCAGACCAAAAACAGTAGATTGCGTTTTCATTGGATATGCCACAAACAGTAAAGCATGTCGGTTTTTGGTCCATAAATCTGATAATCCCGAGATTCATGTTAATACGGTAATGGAATCAGATAATGTTGAATTCTTTAAATGCATTTATCCGTATAAAACTGAATGCGAGTTGTTAAGTGAAAGACCTAAACGACCTCGGGAAGAACCAAAGGAAAATACTCCAAGAAGATCCAAGGCGTAGCAAACGTCAAAGAACATCTACTTCCTTTGGACCAGATTTTGTGACATTCTTGCTTGAAAATGAACCTCAAACTTTTAAAGCAGCTATGTCGTCTTATGATTCAACGTTTTGGAAAGAGGCAGTCAATAGTGAGATTCAATCAATTTTGGATAACCATACATGGGAATTGGTTGATCTTCCTCCTGGAAATAAGCCTTTAGGTTCGAAATGGATCTTTAAACGGAAAATGAAAGCTGATGGCACTATTGACAAATATAAGGCAAGACTTGTTGTCAAAGGTTATAGACAAAAGGAAGGCCTTGATTACTTTGACACTTACTCGCCAGTAACGAGAATAACATCTATTAGGATGTTAGTGGCATTAGCGGCCGTGTATGGTCTTGAAATCCATCAAATGGATGTTAAAACAACTTTCTTAAATGGAGAATTGGAGGAAGAGATTTACATGGAACAACCTGAGGGTTTTATGGTTCCTGGTAAAGAAAGAAAGTGTGCAAACTTGTTAAGTCGCTTTATGGACTTAAACAAGCACCCAAACAATGGCATGCCAAATTTGACCAAACAATGTTGGCAAGTGGGTTTAAAATCAACGAGTGCGACAAATGTGTTTACATTAAAAACACTCCAGGTCATGAAGTCATTGTTTGTTTATATGTTGATGACATGTTGTTAATGAGCAAAAGTATGGCAGATATAAATGCTACAAAGCGCATGTTGTCTAGAAAATTCGACATGAAAGACTTAGGAGTTGCTGATGTGATCTTAGAAATCAGAATTCACAAGACTCCACAAGGTCTAGCATTATCACAATATCATTACATAGAAAAAGTACTTGACAAGTTCAAGTATTTGGATTTCAAAATTGTCAAGACTCCAATTGACGTGAGTTATGCACTTCAAAAGAATGAAGGTGAAAGTGACTCACAACTGGACTATGCAAGAGTATTTGGAAGTTTGATGTATATCATGATTGTACGTGACCAGATATAGCATGTGCTATGTGAAAATTGAGTCGATTGACAAGTAATCCCAATCATATACATTGGATGGCAATGAAACGAGTTTTGGGGTATCTGAAACATACCCAAAATTATGAGTTGCATTATAACAAATATCCCTCCGTGATCGAGGGATATAGTGATGCAAATTGGATCACCAGATCATCTGAAGTTAAATCCACGAGTGGATATATTTTCACAATTGGGGGTGGATCAGTGTCATGGAAATCATCCAAACAAACGTGCATCGCCCGTTCTACAATGGAATCTGAATTCATAGCTTTAGATAAGGCCGGTGAAGAAGCTGAATGGCTTCGAAATTTCTTGGAAGATATTCTATTTTGGCCCAAACCTTTGCACCTATTTGTATACATTGTGATAGTCAAGCGGAAATAGGCAGGGAAGGGAGCGTAATGTATAACGGAAAATCTCGTCATATACGACGGAGACATAATACCGTTAGACAACTACTCTATAGTGGTGTTATCACAATTGACTACGTAAAGTCAAGAGATAACGTGTCGGATCCACTTACAAAAAGCCTATCTAGAGAGGCAGTTGAAAGATCATCAAAGGAAAAGGGGTTAAGGCCTAGGACAAGTCATCATGGCGGTAACTCTACCTAGTAGACTGGAGATCCCAAGAGCTAGGTTCAAAGAGATCAAACAAAGTTATGAATGACGGTTCAACATTGTCAAATAACTCAACCCATTCTCGTGATGAAGACAATGTTCAAAATCAAGGTAAAGCATTAAGGCTTTTTGATGAGTCAATAAAACTTAAAGTTTTTTAATGATTTGCTAAGTCTGGCAGTATATGACCAGATAGTGTGTCTTTAGGATTACACGTTTAGGAATCACCTATGTGAGTGTGAAGT